>JAQQAE010016477.1:0-11751 GCA_029823295.1 Pseudamia nigra
ACAGTCAACACAATAATGTGTGAAAGTACTCCGCAAGATGTAGTAGGCCGAATGCTAACCACGATTAGCTCAATGTCACTGCTACAGAGCTGTTCCTTAACAGTGCTGTGGCCTGGGCGTCAGGCTAACAACACCGGAGTGTTATTAGCCTGACACCCAGCATTGTGGTGTTAGCCGTCTCAAGAGTGTTATTAGCTCCGGTTAACAGCGAGGCTGTGTTGTTAACCGAAACTAATAACACTCCGGAGCCAGCTAACAACACAGCCAGAGCTAACACCATGACACTGGACCCAAAGCTGTGGCTGTTGCGAGCTAAAGACACTGTTGAGCTAACAGCTGTTGTTAGCTACAGCTAACAACACAACCGGAGCTGTGTTGTTAGCTGTAACACTCTGGACCTGTGCTTACAGCCGGCATCTCCGGTGTCCAGAACGGATTAATTGGTTTTACATGTATTCTTATGGAAAAACCGGCACCGGCTAACGATAGTTTCGACCAATGAATGTGACACTGAAATGGATTAAAGTCGTTAGCCGGAGTACCGCTGTATATCAAGCCATTAAAATGATCAAAATAAGTGAAAAGACTGAAATGTTTATTCTTATACATCTCTTATATGCATATTTTCTTCATTTTGTTGATTATTTTGCTATTCTTCATCCAATTCCTTACATACTTTGTTCACTCTTTGTTCCTTAATACAGATATGCGGTGAAAACACAATTTGAGACGCACAACAAAGGCAAACTGACAACAACGAGGTGACATTAAATTCATAGTGATTACAAAATTGAGATAAAAAGTGAATTAACATTCAATAAATCAGAGAATATTTTGACTTAAAATGATCATAAGAATAAGGAAAAAGGAGGGACATAAGAAGCAAAGAAGTGAACAAAATCAGAAGAAAAATGAACAAACCAATCACGTAAATGAACTAAATTATCTGCAAAAAGAAAAAAAAAGATAAAAAATGAACAAAATTAGCAGAACAATCAAGAAGCTGCAAAGAAAGGAACAAAAAATAAAATAATCAAGTAAATGGATGCAAAGAAAATAGTCAACAAAGTGCTTTAGAAAATGAACAAAAAACCCCAAAACTTTCATACATTTTTTTCTCTATCTCACTATTTGCTGAGTCACTACACTTTACCTTTATAGAACAGTATAGACAAGCTATTCACGCAAATTAAAGCCACAGTATTTGCAGCAACATGCACGATGTGGCCTTGTCTAGATGACTATAACACAAAAAATACTATACAAATTGTGTGGATGAGTCGTAATTCTGTTTTTATGCATTATCAAATAATAAGTGAAGAATCATTTGGATTGTATTTCAGTAATTCTGATTAACGCGGGACTAAAAATGCCCTCCGTCCATGTTCAAACGCAGTCAATACCGTTGACTACAAAACACTGTTCTGACACAAATCTGTACCTGAACGAGGCTCCTCCGTGTGCAAAATGTACTCGCTGCCGCACATCTACCTGTTTTCGAGATCAGAAATGCTCAAAATCTACTGGGAGGGAAATCTGCTGCTCCTATTCTTGCATATCTGTGGATGCGATCTTGACTGTGCAGAGGCACAAGTTAGAAAATGCCTCTGTGGGCTCCAGCTGGGAAAAAATAAGCCATGTTTGATTTAAAAACAGAACGAGACTGTAAGAATCTATTCTCTGCAAATGGTTTGGAAATATTTTACCCTGAAGGGTGAGAGGATTTTGGCTGAGTTAAAAATGTAACTTTACTTGAGAGGACGTGAAGGAGACTGAATTGTGAGAATTGGTCAGATTCCAACAGCACTTGGCGGCGAGGACAGACAATCGCTACTGCCTATGTGACCTCTATACACCATATAATTTCATATAATCACACATAGACAATCAAACCCACAGCCCTTCCCAGGTAACGGTTACAGTAGAGACATTAAAAAATAATTGTCTGTGGACACAGTTGGTGGGAGGGGAAATGCGTTGCAATATCCTTTTCACTGTGATTATCATCAGAACAAAATTATTATTATCATCAACAGAATAATCACCACATACAGACAGAAGCAACAGCCTATATGCTGTGTCCAGCCAGGAAAATGATTTTAGAGTGAGATATTGAAATAGTCCTTAAGTCAGACGTGAAGAGTGTTGGTGGAAAATGTTCTTCAACATGCCACACGCTACACCAAGCCTACTCATATTCGGAGGGGGCTGCTACTTACGTGAGGATTATGTTCTTTGACTTGTCAAGTGCATTAAACACAATCCCTCCATCACCTTTATTGTCAGAGACAATAAAGACCATTCCTTTATTTCCTGGATCGCAGACTGACTGACAGGAAGTCCACACTGGGGACCTGTGTCTCTGAGTCAGTAATGAGGAGCACTGGAGCTCCACAGGGGACTGTTCTGGAGCTTCAGTGGAGCTCCTTCCTGTTCACACTGTACACATCAGACTTCAAATACAACCGAGTCCTGTCACATCCAGAAAAAGTCCGATGACACGGCAGGAAATGAGAGCACAGACATGTGATAACTGCCTTCTGTGACTGGATTCAGACGCCCCCCCCCCCCCAATGAACACCACCAAGACAAAAAAAATGGTCTAAGTTACCGCTTTTCAGTGTGGATATCGGTTTGGTGCAGACACACAAAAATCTTGGTGAACATCTGGACAACAAGATGGACTGGTCCCAGAACACAGATCCACTCTATCTGAAGGGACAGAGTCCCCTATTTTTCCTATGGAGGGTCAGGTCTGTTGACCTCTACGCTGAGATGCTGCACATGTTTTACCTGACAATTGTTGCAAGTGCACTCTTTTATCCTGAGGTCTGCTGGGGAGGCAGCGTCAGACAAAGAAACTGGTTCAAAAAGGCTGGATCTGTGGTTGGAGGGATTCTGTCCTCACTGAGGGCTGCGGTGGACAGGTGTATGGAGGACATCATGGACAACGTTGTCTTCATGTCATTCTGTCCCAACAGAGGAGCAGCTGCAGTGGGCGACTAACATCACTACACTGCAGGACGGAGATCCTTCATCCTACTGCTGAAGACATGGTATGATCTTTCTTTTCATGAACTCGTCAATGAATTTCCCTAAAATGGATCAATAAAGCTTTTAATCAATTCAATCTGCGTATGAACGACGGAGCCTGAGTCTGTGGGACATGCAAACATCTGTTTGTGTTCACAACAGATGATCTAGCGTGATGGAGGGAAATGACTGAGATGACATATTGACCTCGAAGACTTCGGTGTTATTACAACATGCATGGCGAGTTTTCACACATTTCCCGCCCCCGCACACCTACCCGCACAAACACAGCTTGAGCATTTAATCACAGAGCCGTCCTGCTCGTGCTGACCCGGCCAGGGTTTACTTGGCCGACGTGCCTGTGTCTAATCAAGGATGAGAGGAAGTGGTGACAGAGCGAATGTACCAATTAAGCAGGCTGATTGGGCTCTATTCCGCTGTGGCAAAAACAATCTCTCCCACAACAGATTGCAATCTGACAGCACCAGATGTAATTCATTAATTATACTGATAAAAACACCTCAACTCCATAAACCTCCACGCTGCTGTTCACTTTTGTTAGTTTGCCGTTTTTGTGATGAGTTATGGATTTTTCCTGAGGTTGTCTGTTTAGTCTGTGCATGCGTGTGTAAAGGTTGAAGTGTTTGCTGTTCATGAGTTTTTAAAGTTGGTTTGAGAAATCATATATAAAAAAAAACAGCCTTTGTTTGCAATTGATTTTTTTCCAGAGTTGACAGCAAATGACCCTTAAGGCCAGCGATTTCGGACATGATTTGCAGCCGTGTGGGCCCCTGGCCTGATTGTGCCTCGCGCTGCCCACTGTTTTTTGAGCGGCCTGAATGGTCAGAGCCTCAAATCATGCCTCGGATGTGTTTCTAACATGATTGAGTTCCATCTGATCACTGTGGGTTTTCCCTGCTTTTCTCTCACTGTGCCTGTGCAGCAACAGTGCAGCAGCAGGAACAAATACTGGAGCCAGTAAGCTAGTTCTGGCTAAAAGTTTAACAATTTCTGCACAAGCAGACAGGCATAGCCATATTAATGTAGTATTATTAGAGCCTGTGTGTACCTGCCTGTTTGTGTGATGGAGACAGAGCGGAAAGTCATGGAACAGAGGTGGAAAAAAAACAGTATTTCTGCCCAATATGGGTTTGGGGTGTCTGATCTCACCCATACTGCGTATGCTGGATTCACTCGTGTTTGCAGCCAAAACTGTTGCACAGTGTACTATATCCTCATGTTCACACATTTCTAAAAATCACACAGTGTATGCCAGTCTTTAGAGGCAGCAGTGGCAAAGAAATCTCCCAGAAGAATACGTACTCAAGGACAGTACAGACACCTGAAAATTCTATTTAAGCACAGTGATGAAGAACATGCACCCCCTTAATTTCCACCTCTGCACATCGGTCAAATTTTTAAGAGGGTAGACCTTCAGTGTTGCAGTTTAAGCCAGTGCATCCACCTGAACACATCCTAGAGTGCAACTCCAACAGGAAATGTTTTTAGGCTTAGAGGCAGAGACCAAAAGCAAATAATTGAGTTGGAATTTGGGGTTTAAATGATCTTATCATCATGGTTAAAGATTATTCCAAGAGCCTTTTCTGGTTGAGGTTTTACCTGACAATGTTTGGTGATAAGATGGAGAATAAAGAGGTGTTTCGTACTGTATAGGCTTGAGGCCACGAGGAATAAAGGCTGCAGTGTGGCCAGAGCAGGGGGACGGTTTGAGGCTGCCTCACCTTCTCTGAAAGGTTCTTGAGTGCATCCCTTAGTCCAGGGGAGGAGTGCTCTTGGGCAGCCTGCAGGAGCTGGTCGGCTAAACCTGTGATGAGGGGTTGGAGGAGGCTCATGGTGCTGAGCACCTCCTGAGCTTTGGCTGTGTGCTCTGGGGAGTAGTAGATACACTGGTAGGCAGTGCTGAAGCTGTGAGGAGGAAAAAAAAAACACAATTAGGTTTGATAGATCTGGCTGCAGCTGCTTGGTTACAAAGTGGTTAGTTAGCATATAAAACTAATAAGAGGAGACCTGTTATAATTATGTATAATAAGTTACTTTAAGTCTCACATGTCCTTACAATGATGATTTTATATTTCGCCTCAAAATACTAGTTCTTTCATTCTATGACGTCTGTACACAGCCTGTATCAGATTCTGACGCTTGTAATTCGAATAAACTTATCTTCTGGACACGCACTGAGGGTTTTGGTAGTTTCACATATACAACTAACCCAAATTTGATCTGAAATGGTGTCAGCCACCTTTGTCGTTTGAGAATTCAGTCACACACACACACATATAACTTCAGGTAAATGCTGCTCATATTCATAACGTACATGAACCAGTGTCAGTCGCCAAAACAAGCAAAGTAACAAATAATAGTCAAACAGGTGTTGGAGGTTTTTCTCTTCTGTTAAAGGAAGTTTTTCCTCCCCTTGTCGCCTTTGTCTTGCTCTCGGTGGTTCTGTTGGGTTTACTCTGTATAGTCATGAGGTCTCGGCCTCGAATTGTGAAGCGCCTAGAGGTAATCGGCGATTATGATTGGTGTTATTCAAATAAAGATTGAATTGAATTGAAATTACAGCTAGTTGTCTTCCACAAAAATTAGCTGCAGTCCGAGTAATGACAGACTGAAACGTTCAATTAAAAGATTCACCAACTATGAAGATTGTATTGTGGTGTCGTAATATTCCAACCTTTTCTATTTGTATGCTATGTTTTTGATGCCTTAAAGGTAAAGCTTTTCCAGGGTCTCAGCGTGAACTGTCGAATTGGACCGGCAGTCCAGTGTCAACCTATTTTCACTTTATGAATTATTAATCGCTTCTTCACTTCTAGGGAGCTTTTTAATCTCAGACAAAAACACCTTTTGTCAGTTCCTAGATTCAGGGCAAATCACTCCAATCAAACATTCTCTGTGGCTAAAGTTCCAGTGACTTTCAATAAGTTTCCGCTGACTTCCTGCCATCAGATGTGGTGTTGGGGAAGCAGTCACTTCAAGTTTAAGAGTCAGCTCTGCAAGTCTCCATGTAGGCCAGACCCCAAAGCTGGATCCTAAGGCTTAATTGACATGAGAGAGAATGAGAGCGGAAGGGAGCGGCATGTACAAAAGGCTGAAATAATGCAGTATTCTCTGCGGTGAAACGAAAACGTGTTTTTCATCCTAGGAAGTCTGTCCCAGCGTGGATCAGTAAGTGTGAAAAGCGAATGGCCTTAGGAATTAAAATATAGTCGGTAACGGGCGGGCGCTTACTATGTCTACGACTGGCTAACGTGGCCTTGTCATTAAAGCTAATGAGACCCCTGGAGGACAACCACCCAGACGCTTAAAGCTAATCAAAGGGATCGCCAATGGGGGGGGGGGCGCGGTGGGAAACACCCGCATGCACCCAACGCTGCCTTTTCTGGTTGAAAACATCTTTTTTAACTGTCTTGTACCCGGAGGTGGATCAGGTACATATCCTCTTTACGTGCTCAAACATTTTTTGTTTTCAAGTACTGTAGTGGTAAAAAAAAAAAAAAAAAAAAAAAAGTTGCTGCTGTTAAGATTCAATCCGATACAAAACAATACATTCAAAAACAATATAATCATCAAAATGAGTCAACGAGGCAACACAACGAGCACAAATTTACAAACATAATCCAAGCAAAAATGAACAAAATAATCAACAAAGTCAACAAAAAAATTAACAAAAGTAACAAATAAGCGACAAAATGAAGAAATGAGCAACAAAAATTTAAGAACTAACAAAACAAAAAAAGCAGCAAAATGAACAAAATAATCAAAAAATGAACAAAATAATCAAGAAAACTGAACAAAATAATCACACCAAGTGTAAGATTATCACAATAAGTACAAATGAACAAAATTAATAAAGTAAGCCACAGAATGAACACTATAACAAGGGAAATTAACAAAAATGACCAAAATAACAGTATGAAGGCAATATACTGTAATAGATTCCACATCATGGAGTTACTCATAACTTGAAGATCTTTTTATGAGATACTCTTTTGCTTTTATTCAAGTATTTATGTTAATGAGTACTTCTACTAGAATTAAAAAGTAACTATACTCCTACTTGAGTACTGTTTCTGTGTACCTTCAATTCCCAGACACAACCAGATCTAAAATGCAGTAATCTGTCGCAACAAGTTACATAAAGTCTGTCAAACCCTTTCATGAGCTTTATATTCATCCGACTATATATTATGTAGAATTTAAGAGAAAAAAAAACCTTGGAAAAAGGCAAAGGAGAAGCTGTTGGATGAGGACAATTGCTTCAGCGACTCAGATTCAATAACAGCCTTGTTGACTCATAAGTACAAATCCAATCCCATTAGGGAGCCTATGCAGGCAATAATGAATGTTGGGACCTGCCACCTGATGCTCGAGGACAGAATTGATCTCCTCTACAGCTGGCGAAGGCAAGGAACTTTAATTGCCTCATCAGCATTGCTGTCGGTCCAAATAGTCCTACCAAGACACCAAAACCAGGCAACAGGGGCAAAAAACCGCAAAAAAAAATCTGTGAATGCAAACTTGTTGAAGGGCCAAGGAAAATAAAGCCCTTCAACACGTAACATCTTCTGATGGGAAAGGTTCACAGAGATGTTGATTTACCCCATGGCAACGTTGCTTTTAGTGTCACTGCATTGCATGATATATGAATGAATAAAAATAGGAGTAGAAAACCCTCCCACCTGTCTTTGTCTTGGTTTGACGGGACCTAGCCTCAAGCTGACTCACAGCACACCTGAACTCACAAAAGGCCTCGTTCTGCCCAAAATCCTTTACTTTTGTTTAAAGCAGCTCCCGCAACGCCTTGCTATTTTTGTCAGCAGGCATTTTTCATCTTCAAAATCTGGATGCATCACTTCTTGTACTGTGCAGGTGCATTTTAAGAGCTCATTTGGAATAGATTGCATTAACTCTGCTCAATCATTTTGTAGCATTTAATAATGTACAATAATTACAAGTGTAGTTCAAGTCATGGTCCAAACAAATTTTGCTTTTACTGTGCGTTGCAGGACACAAAAATGCATGTTTGTTGAAATTCACACTGGGAGTGTGAGGCATTTGTCTATCCAACACAGTATGTACACTTTTAAGTGTGTATGCCATCCATGAATATTTATATGTGTATCTATAGTCCCCCTGAGACTCATTATATATACAGTGCACAAAATATGCAAAATTCAGAGTGAAGCTCTTGAGAGACTAAGTCTGACTACTGAGTATTTTGTACATGTGAGGACCATGCCAGTTAAGATGAATAATACACACAGTTCAATGTTTGCCAAGTGTTTTTTTTTTCACATACAGACATATCTCCATCCGTCCATCCATCCTCTTCTACTTATTCGGGTCTGGGTCACAGGGGCAGCAGCCTAAGCAGAGAAGCCCAGATGTCGCCCTCCCCAGACACCTTCTCCAACCCCAAGGCGTTCTCAGGCCAGCCAAGAGACGGAGTCCCTCCAGCGTGTCTTGGGTCCTCCTGGTCGGACGTGTCCGAAACACCTCCCCAGGGAGGCATCTGGATCAGATACCAGAGCCTCCTCAGCTGGCTCCTATCAACGTGGAAGAGCAGCTCCTCCAGGACGGCCGAGTTTCTCTCCCTATCTCTGAGGGAGACTCCAGCCGTCCTGAGGAAATTCATTTCAACTACTTGCATCCGGGATCTTATTCGTTTAGTCATGACCCAAATCTATCTAAATGCAATGAAAAAAAGATATTTGAGGTTGTTAAGTCATTCTTACTGATGTTATGTACATTTGTGAGCTGGATAGGAAGCTTTAACAGTATATACTGTATTGTGTGGATCACTGAGATTCTAAATGCATCACATTTTACACTATTTCTGGCCTTCGGGGCAGATTTGGGCTACTCTGTATTGCACTTGCAACTTTCCACCTCCTGTGAGACTGCATTGAGAACCCCACCTTATGACAGCAGAACTTCACTGTGGAGAGAGAAAGGTTTACAGCGGGACCCGAGCACACTCGGTCATAATCTATGGTAATGAATTCTTCTTATAGCCCCTCATTTCCATGTTTGCCACCAGCCTCCAGCCATAAAAATACAGCGTGAGCTGCCCCTCCCTGTGCACAGTATGCACAAAGTACCTGACTAATCTCCACCTCAACTTCCATTCATGAAATTATCAGTATTATATTTAAGCCTGAAATTGGCAAATAGACAAAAAGACCTGACCGAGAGCTCAGGTGTTTCATGCTGTCCTTCAGCAGAACACCACTTTACCAGGTAAACTCATGTTGAGGTGGAGACTCCAGCCAGCTGGGCAATATGACTAAAATTAGCAGCATGTCGATGATAAACTTCCTCCTTGGTTTTCCTAAATGATCAATAGGAATTGGTAATAACAGTAATGAGAGGGAGAAAACCACTGGGCCCGGCGGCCTAATTAAGCAAGCATCTCCGGCACATGGCTAATTAATAGTGGAGGGGAAATTAATGAGAGCTTGTGGCGTGCTGCTGACAGCCAGCAGGAGTAAAATGCCGCTACGTCAGCATTGAGCCCTGCAGCACTCCAGGTGACTGCCAAAGCCTCCTTCGTCATTTAGACAGCACACTCTAATCATAGTTCTCTGACCAGGCCACTGCCACACAGCCACAGTGGAAATACACAGACTGTAACAGATACGTGCTGCAAGATCTGATCCCCAACCAGATTCTTTTAACTACCCATCTCCATCTGTCACCGAGTGCCGAGTCCTCCACTGGGCACAAATCTCCCATCCGTTCTCAGAGTAACAGCCAAAGTGTTCCTCACGAGCTTCAAACTCTGATCTGAGACCAGATAAGCCTCAAGGCAACTGCCAGCGTCTCCCTCCATCACCCAGAGAACCTGACTCCAGAGCAGGCAAAGAACAAGCTGCTCGCCGTCAGCAAGGAGTCTCAGCTCCTGCCAAAGTCCTGTCTCTCAGCGAACACAGAAATCCGGGGAGGAAGTTATTTTGTTGGACAGCACGCTGCTCGTCGCATTAAATCCGAACGTCAGCCCCCAGAGACGCCATTAAGTGTGTGCGATGTCGTTTCAACCGCTCACTGTGTCCCAGAAATGTGTCATTCGGCAGTTCGACTTGACCACCAGACCCGGCGAGATGACAGCGCTTTCTTTTGGTTATGGTACAGTCACCAGCTTTCAAAGACACATGTTAGAGACGAGCTGCACCGACTATGTACATCTGACCCGACAAAAAGGGGTCTGTTTGTGCTAAAAATATGATAAAAAGACAGTATGCTCCTATTCCCCAAAAGGTGTGACTGATACATTAAATAATAGCATATTATTTGCTGTTTATTTCTACTTTACATACTTTTTTTAAACAACATTTTCACGTCCTTCCCTGGATCTGTATCTTCTACACTTTATAGTTTGAAAAGAAAAAAAAGGCATGTTAGATGAGTTAATGCATCTGAAGGAATTTGCATCTTTGCAACATCATAATCAGAAATGCTTAAAGTGTACACGTCCTACAGTATATTTAAGTCGGAGTACAGAAATTAGACAAAAAAAATACCAAGAGGAAGAGTCTGATATTACACACAAACTGAGCCCTGACTTGCAGTTATTAAACAGAAATTATGACAAGTGCTTCCAGGTCTCAGCAGCATTTTTTTTATCTTTATTGCCTGAAATAAAAGTGAAAGTTTGGGATATAATGAAGGATGAATTTTATACATGGCTATTACCAATTTAAAGTTTAATTACTCCACTATTACCACATTATTACAAGCCATAGCCTACAACACACTGCTAAAACAGTCCCACGTCGTTGTAATTGTCATCAGTATTAGTTTTCCTGATTTTGGAAGAAAACTCACCCTCTTTTGTCTGCTTTGTCCTTTTTTTGTCTCTGTCTGTGTGATAAACATTTCTCTCTCCTATATGCCATGTTTCCATTAATATGAGGAGAAACAGTGAGGACGATGGAAACGTGTGCAGTAAAGAAAAATAAAATGAGCAGATAATCCTAGTTGAATGAATTCAAAACAAAGTGAAAAGCCTGTAGTAGTAGTAGTACTGACATCAGAATGCAGTACTTCACTACTTCACAACGCTGAAGAAAATTAACTTCAACCTAAATGGAAACAATGTAAGAGACACAACTAAACAGCCAATGTCGTATTTTAAAATTCTGCTCTTGACATTGAAACATATTTTTGTGATGACTGATGTTTTAGTGTTTTGAGCCTATCATTGGTTTTATTGATGTTTACATTTTACTATTATGTGATAAAAATGGTAGAAATGAAGGGCTAATGTTGACATTCATTATTTTGATACATTTCAGAGCTTCTACTTTTTCATATTTAACAGAGTTTCTACTTGAGTCATTAGAAAACACGCGCAGACTGAAAACTTACTACTATTATTATTTCCCTCCATAATGTTACTGCACCCAAAATAATATTCTTACTAGGGATGTCAAAAATAATGCATTAGTCCGGATTAACACATTTGCATATTTGATTATATTTTAAAAAATTAATGCAATGAACACATTAATGTAATTAACGCACAATAACTCATTGAACAAGTGATGAAATCTTACATCACATTTGATCCACGTCACTGACAACGTCTTTAGTATTTACTGCTTCAAAGTCAATTTATATGTAAAAGTTTAAGTCTTTACACATTTTGAAACAAATGACATTAGTTACTGATGAAAACAATGAATCAAAAACATG
>JAQQAE010016478.1:0-11750 GCA_029823295.1 Pseudamia nigra
TCTTAACACAGACAGAGGCTGCTAACGGCTGTTAGCTGTGTCGACACGGCCCGGGCTGCTAGCAGGCGGCTAACGGCTAATGGCCTGGGCAGCTAATGGCTAACGGCTCGGCCATTGCCGGTGTTAGCGCCGCCCGGGCAGCGCCGTGTTGAGCTGGTGTGTCCGGGCTGCTAGCAGGCGGCTAGGGGCCAAAGGCCTGAGCAGCTAACGGCCCGGCCATCGCCGAGACGTGTTAAGAGCCAGCAGCTCCGGTCTCTGGAGGTGTTTACAGTGATGGACGTGTGCAGTGTCCACGGACACACTATGAAGGCAGCCTCGTCCCGGCTCCCGGGCAGTGGCGCGTCCGTTGTGGGCTCCCAGGCAGCAGCGTGGTGAAGTTGTTCACAGTTATGGACGTGTGCAGTGTCCACGGACACCCTATGACGTCATAAGCCAAGGTAAGAATACATTCTAAATTATTTTTAGAACTAATTTCATTCATTCCATGTCAGATAATTAACATAACTTCCTTTTCAAATAATAATAATGAATAAATGTGCAGGTAGGGGTGTGTAATACATACTTTATATGGGAGTTTGTTGTGGGTCCAAAACGGATTAATTGGTTTTACATGTATTTTTATGGAAAAAGTCGCATCGGATAACAACTGATTCATTCGGATACAGGCCGTGACGCCGGAACGGATTACCGTCGGTATCCGAGGCACCACTGTATTTCCTGGTCTGCACTGTAGCCTGGCAGACACAAGTCACCGCTGAAGCCCCGGCTGCGTGTGGTGGGCGTTCCTCTCGTGGGCAGTGCTCACACATTGGATCCGCCTTTGACGGATCTGGGCGCTGAGTGCGCAACAACGAGGGGGCGGGTCAGGTATGGCTTCACCATGGTGTCTGTCTAAAATATCACTTTGTTGCCTTCGTAAATCTATCGAATGTGTCTATTGTTCCTAACTATAACGACGAAATCTCGCTTATAAAGTGTCTCAGTCGTACTGTGGACCGTGTTTGCTAAGGATCGTTCACGGTTTTCTCCAATAATCCAGCGCAAACATCGTCTGATGAGTCGCTTGATTGTGCTTTGGTATAGTTTAGTTTCTCTGCGTGGACGCGATCGCGATGGTTTGATCATATTGTAAACTGAACTGCAGCATCAGACGGTTTCATTTGAGCCCCAACGTGGTAAACAAAAGTTTTCTCGAAGGTTAGAGCAAGAGACAGGGCACCGTCTGCTGGTAGGAAGGGGATTTGGACGTGGCACTGTTCATACTGTATGCCAGACTGTAAACTGATTGGCAAAAGCAGTGCTGCCTGACCTGAATGAATCTAACTGTTGGCACAAGGAGAGGAAAGGCTTTTAAAGGTTTCCTCTGCCTCTGTGTTAAAAAAAAAAAAAACAAGACAATGCTTGAGCATGAATAAAAAGTTCTGCTCTGCTTCAAATTGAGTTATTTTTGGACCTGGATGTTGTTTAAGAATCACATTTTCTAAAAACTAAGGAAGTGTGATTGTTTATCATCAATTTTAGGCCTGCAAAATATGGGCAACAGGTAGTACTCAAGTATATGTACTCCTTTAGTTGAGTATTTTTTAAATAAATGTACTTCACAGAGTAGTTGCTTTTCAGAAATCCTTCTACTATTACTCAGTTACATTATGGGATGAAAAAAAATGTACTTCAGCTTTGACATTTGGTCACAGGTCACTGAGTAGGAGTAAAAAAGTGATGAAATTATAAAAATTGACAAAATAGTCAGTAAAATTAAAAAAAAAAAATCACCTAGACTGTCAAGTAAAGTATCACAAGGAATAAATGAAGCAACAAAATGAGCAAAATTGTTGAAAAATAATCACAAAAGTGAATAAATTGAGCAAAGTTAACAAAAATAATCACGAAAACTGAAGAAAATAGTTGATTAAAATAACGAGGTTACATTTTAAGTGCAAATGACCAAAATAAGCAAAAAGGGAGAAAATAATCAAGAAGTTGAACAAAAAAAATCTACAAATTAAGAACCGAAATGAGCAAAAATCATCAAAATAATAAGTTTTCAATTAGTAGCTATGCCTTGTCAAGAGTTCCTTTGTGCTGTTTCTTAATGTGTTTTAGCCCATCAGCTCAGAGGAAGGGGCTAACAGAATCTGTAACCCTATTAGTGCTGCTACAACTACTGTACCAACCCATATTATGACGAGAAATGCTCAGTTAAAGAACAGAAAAGACAGTCTGTCATTACTTTAAGAAATGGAAGACAGTTGATCCTATTTCAAAATGACCAAAATAATCAATATAATGAAGGGAATAAAGAAAAGTTACCAAAGCAGCTGTTTGGATGCAATATGTTATGCTGCAATGAATTCTACTTTATGAATATGCTCACTACTTGAGTAGTGTGTTATGGCATACTCTTTTACTTTTACTAGAGTCCTTGTGTTTATGAGTACAGTAGTTCTACTTTGACTTGGCTCATTAGAATTATAAAGTAACAGTACTTTTACCAGAGTACTGTTTCTGTTTGCTGTACACCACTGGCTACCCACAAATACAATGATCTGATAATAGCTTGCAGCAGGTGTACTGTTGTCTGAAACTAACAAGATTTTATTGTATCAAAAAGCTTAATTCAGCTAATTTTTAAACATGTTACAGTTTGCCACCAGAAAACACTGAGACTTTTGAATGAGGTTCCTATTATACATACCTTGAGTCCAATGTAAAGAAAACTCCAACAATCAAAATTATGATATTTGCTGAAGGTCAAAGGAACTCTTCAGTCTTTAGGCACATCTCCTTATGTAGTGCATGATCTAAATTGTGTATAGATTAATATGCATTGATTGTCATTTGCTGTATTTTGACCAGTGACAGTTTGCGATGGAGGACACCATTGATGTGATTCTACAAGACGATGGCAGGGTCCTTCATCCCAGCAGAAACCATCCTGTTGTGTCCGCCTGCACAGGAGCTCTGCTCACTGGAGTGTACGGACTCTGGAGCCTGTTTGCTGTCCCTGGCTTTCGCAGAGTCCCACTGAGGCTCAAGGTGCATGAGATTTGCTTTTTCCAGTTGTACCTGCCTGCTTTCTTTCCTTCCTAACTTGTCGAAGCTCAAATGTTGAATGCTTCTGTGAAATCAAAGAAAATAAGTGAGGGCAGAACATAACTTGCACATTAACAATAATTTGCTTGTTTTGGAGCATAGTGCTCCATGAGAGCATCAAATGTGGAAGCAGAAGAAAGGGGTAAGTCTCTACCATAATTATGTTCTTAATCTCTTCTATTTCCTCTCTGTATCTGCAGCACATTAAGTACAGGTCCACTCTTGCAACATTATGAATCATGTGCTACTTTTCTCTTAACTGTCAGTACAAGATGGACAGGGTAACATAATACAGGTTTCAGCAGCTTATACTGAAGATATGTGTATAGTTCTTGCAAGGAAAATCATACTTAATCAGGCTTTAGAGAGCAAAAGAAGTTGATAAATTGTAATGTTCAAGCAGATCAGTCTAACATAAAATATGTTTTGCTATGGGGACTTTTTCAGTGATGAAAGATTAAAATCAACACCAAGAGATAAGATGAGCTGAATATGTCATTCAGATAGACACTATGGAACAGTTTCACTGATGTTGAGTGGGAGTCTGGAGTCAAGGTTGGAGTCACAGTACTCAGACTGTTGTGAAAAAAGTAAATATGATATGAAGCATAAAGATTTTTTTTTTAACATGTTCCTCATATTTGTGATTCTAACGTTCTGATTGCAGATTCGACTTTGTGCTAGATCACACTTCAAAACACCTGTCCTCTCTTTTCCGTGTCCAGATTGTAATTTTCATTAAACAACACCCTGCTGTAGTGACTGGTGTTCATACTGTGACACTGCAGGTCCCTTATTTGCCGTCCAGTAAAGACCAGACATCCAACGTAATGAAGCTCCTTGCGGGACGAACAGGTCGCCTGGCAGATCTGGGGTCAGGAGATGGCAGACTGGTCAGTGACGATTCACCAGCTAACATTCATATTGTGTACCATGACATTTTCAAGTGCCATATGAACTTACTAATCCTGCGTGTGTCACGGTTTGAATTTTCTTGACTGTCACTTCTGCTGTCTGTAGTTTGTTGGAGCTCGCTCAAGTTGTGTTTTACATCGATTTGATTTGTTAGGTGTTTGCGGCTTCTGCTGCCAATTTCCAGTGCACCGGCTTTGAGATCAATTCCATTCTGCTGACATATTCCAGGACCAAGGCTTACTGGAGCAGACTGTCCTCCACTCAGGCAAACTTTGTTAATAAAGACTTTTGGAAGGTTTGTTGAACAAATGTAAAAAAATGCTTTCTTTGAGTCCAGTCAAATTGTATTTCCTGACTCATGTGTCTTCTTTTATAGACTGATTTATCCTCATACAACAATGTGACAGCGTTTCTTGCTCCAGGAGTGGTGAGAATGATTTCTGTGCCTTTTAGTAGACAGCAGCTGTGTAAGTCATGCAGGGGAAAAATGAAGGTACTGTTTTTTCCTTGTTTGTGCAGCACGCTGGTAGAAGACTGATGTACTTTTCTGGTTGGTTGACAGATGGAGGTGCTGGGTGAGAAACTATTGAAAGAACTACCTGATGATGCATGTGTCATTGCCTGTCGCTTTCCAATTCCCAACTGGACCCCGCAATCATCTGCCGGATGTGGTCTGGACCAGACATGGGCTTATGACATCAATACTGTGCGTGAAAATCTGAGGAACACATCAACCATAGTGGTGTCATAAATGACAGCCTCTGGGCTGCTTCCTCCTCCTACACTGTAATCCTTAACAACTTTTAATACGCTTAAAATTTGAAATAATATGGAAATCTTGTGTCATTTTTGGAGTGCAATTATAAATGCCCAGTTGTGAAATCATTTGGTACATTTAGTCACTGTGCAGCACAGATAGTGAAGTGTTCTCATTTTTCCTGAACACTCCAAGGATGAGTGGGAACAACAATGTCAGGATGCCTTGACTTGAGATGAGAACTTTTATCCTGCAGTATTATTCATGTTCTTAACCAAGCTGTAAATAACCTCCTTCTCCTTTATCTAAGATAAGGCCGTGACTGAAGTTCTCTGTTTAATAGCTCTACAACCTCAGATACTGCTATTTTCATATCGACACTAATGAACCTCCTTGGTCACATGCTGCACCAGGGATATGAGTGTGTTCTGTGTTTTTGTTGCTTACTCAAGGGTTTTGGTTTGCTTTGGTCCCAGAGTTGACTTTAAACAACTATTAATCAAAAATGAATAATGTTTCACTTTTTCAGTTCTCTTAAGATTTCTGTTGTGAGTCACAGACTTGTGCTTGTGGTTTGTCATCGGTCGTGGATTGGAAACTATTCACCTTTTCAGTAAAATATAAAAGGCTTAAACATCATTTGATTCAAATGAAAGGTGTTTACTGTGAAACATACTAGTGTTTGTGTCAGTGTGTGCATTTGTAATGTGTCTTTTAGAGAATTCATCAACATGCTGCGGTGTGCATTTTGTCTTATTAGTTTTCTCATCATCTGCCATGCTCCAAAGGTTTATTTCTGTGTTTAGTACATTTATACTCATGAGGTACAGACTACATTTATTTTTATGATACATGCTAAGCAAATGTGCAGTAAGAGAAGATAAATGAGCAACAGCAGTAGTTTGGGTGCTGTCATCTGATCCAGTGTATAATCTTTGCACAATACACATTCTTACAGCATCACAATACTGAACAAAATCATCAAGAAGCTGAATAACCAAGAAAATGCACAAAAATGAACCAAATAACCAGAAAAATGAGGAAAAACAGACAGAATAGTCCATAAAATGTGCAAAATTTAATTAAATAATGAAGGAAGGAAACAAAATTATCAAGAAAACAATAACATGATCAAAATAAGCAACAAAGTGAGTAAAAATATACCAAATAATCAAAAAATTAACAAAAATGTATGAGGCAAAATCATGAAAATTAATACAAATGAACAAAATAATAAAGAAAATGTGTAAAAAATAATACACTCAAAATTTACACAAATTAAGAAAATATTCAAGACAATGTGCAGAAATGAACAAAATTATCAAGAAACTGAAGAAATTTAAATGAAAATTAAATGAAAAAAGCAACAACATGAACTTAAATGAGTTAAGCAGTTGATTTAACTTATTTGGTTTATTTTAACACAGCATCTGCCATAAATTAAAATGAACTAAATCTTCTAAAAATCCACATAAACTAAGTAAGAAAATAAAATGAACCAACATGAACAAAACTAATTTCTTCCTCTGGGATTTTTAGAGACAAAAGAGCTGCATATCATCTATCAGGGGTGTCAAACTCATGCCATGGAGGCCGAGACCCTGCAGGTTTTCTCTCCCAGGTGATTTCACTGATCATCACTCCTTCAAACTGAGGGGAGGAGCTAATCAGTCAAATCACCTGCTTTAGTGGCTGGTTGGAGAGAAAACCTGCAGGGTCTCGGCCTCCATGGCGCGAGTTTGACACCTGTGGACTAAAGCAATCATTATTATGGGCCAATCACAATCAGAGGAGTGAAGCATCAAGTAACAAATATTTTGCTACTGTGCTTTAAGTGACATTAGACAATAAAATCACTAATGATGAAACATCAGCAGTGATGACATACTATGAAAGTGACATATATGTTAAAAAGAGCATTTTTAGATGAAATTGGCCCCAAAGATCAAAGATGTCTTGGAAGTCTTTTAAAACACCTTTAATCTGAGTTCAACAGTCTGCCTGCCATTCCATCGGACTCAGCCAAATATCATTCATTTTTAATCTGCAAAGACCTAAATGGCTCATGGCACAGTGAAGAAGCTATCAGATTTGCTGTTATTAGCATAATCAGCAGCTAATTCCTCTTTTTTGTCAGTGCAAACAATCATTCTGCACTTTATCTATTCAACTTTATGATACTAACTGCTAGAATATGTTGACAAGCAAAATAAATAGGGGTGACTCAGGCACTCTCAAAAGTCGTCTACTGAGGTCTTTAAGTGTTAAAAGGTCAAACAAACCCTCATGTGCCCTCTGCACCAAATTCATTCAGGTTCTTGATCTATGTTTTTGTAGTCTGTATTTTTTTTATGTGTTCATTAACAAGTGTAAGTGATGCCACCATGCTTACTCTTAAAAGTCAGCAGTTTCTAAAATCACCACTGGGTTTAGGGTGTACTCACACTGGGAGTTTGTTCCTTGCCTGGGCATGTTTCAGACCTTTAGCGCGGATCATTTTAGTAATGTGAGTAGAATCGAACCGTGCTCTGTCACTGAGCCTCAGCATGGTTGGAATAGGTGGGGCACGGCGTGGAATGCTTGGTCACGCACGCGTACGAGCACAGCGACCATACGTGATGATAATGTAAAATCACCGCATCTTTCACTACACTCATGTCAAAACAATGGCAGCAGCTGAAAAAAGTCTCCGCTTGCGGGCAGTGCGGTTAATTACGTCGCCTTGCATTCTGGAGAAATCTAGATGGGTCACCGGACAGTATCTGAGCGAAATGACACAGACTTTGCCATAAAATCATTACGATCATCCGGATGATTTCCGTGTTGTGATCCATGATACCGAATGTGTTGACTGCAGCTTCTGATGATGTACACACAATGTACAAACGACGTGATGACATCTGTACAAGATCAATTGAGCCTTGGCCCGCATTAATTTGAGCAGAGACGCGCTGGGGATTGGAAAGATGTGAAGTGGGCCCCTACGTGGCTCGAGCCAAAATGGCCCTAGTATGAGTACGCCCTTAGTCAGGAGTTTCCATTCTCCCCTGACAACGTGTAGCAGGTGACACACCCAACTAACTGTTCAAGGGAAAGCCAATGCTCCAGGTTCTGAAACATTTTATTTTAGGTGGAAAGGGGCTCATAATGTGAGATTACCTGAGCACTCACTTCAGTGGGAGAAACCCCTGCAGTTTGCCAACCAAGGCGGCTGCAAGCACAATTGGATGACTCTGCATGTTGCAAGATGAATGTTGAAAACTGATGTGTTGGAATCCTAACCAAAGTGTGTATGAGGTGAGTTATGAGCAACATGCTGCACACACAGTTAAGGTGTTGCAGTGGTTGCAGACACTCCATTAAGCAGATTCAGTAGCTTTTCAATGCAGTGATTGCATTGCAGGCTATTATTAACAGTACTGCATGTGAATTACATGGCTAGATACTATCTGCAGAAAAAGGCAAATATTGGTTTCATGATGCCATGTCCCTAACCCTGGCCTACAGACATGAGGAGTGGGGTAGACTACAGAACCACAGTGTCTCTTTTGGAATAAGTGGCACTAATACATGTAATAAGAAAAAGATAAAATGGCTTGAACTTGCCATGGTTCTCGACGACTACAGAAAATCCATCCTGTCAACTTTTAAAGATGCAGTCTATGATGTTGGGAAACTAGCTAGCAGCTTATCGTTTGTACTGGTCCACTATATATGTATGGACAGGTGACAGTACAATCAAATTCTGATTATTGTATGTTTTAGAGGAATTTCTATGATTAATTATTAAATTTGCGCTTGAAAAATATATTGCATCCATTCTGTTCCAAGTCCTATTCTCAATTCAACCAGTTAAAACTAGGCGATGAAACTCGTTTTACGTCAGAGTCAGTTTTTCTCCATATATCAGCACAGAGTGGTTTGAAAAAGAAACTTAAGAAATTGCTAAGTTTAAACTGTTTCTGCAAGAAAAACACAGCTGCGACCATTAAGGCAATGACCTCATATTTACAAACTTTACATCAAATAGTTGATAAACCAAACAGAGTGTGGGAGAGTTTGATATGCGTTACATGTGCAGGTCAGAGGGACTGAGTCCTGTACTGGGTTTGATTTGTCAGAACACAAGTAGATTAAAGTCAACATTGCTTTCAGAGACAGAAGAATCCACTGGACATTTACCGTGATGAGGTGCTCAGAGGTTTTTATTCTGTCAGTGTTTGTTCCTCATCTGTGTTACCTTGTGCACTTTTTCACACACTGTGAAACACTGACGGAGATTCGATCTGTGTAAACCTGTCGTACTGAACTGCCACCTCTTCGGTACAGTTATTTATGTCTCCGTCTGTTTTTTCTAGTGTGTGATTTGGTTGGACTGTTTCTGGTCCCTTGATTAATTTGTGCAGGTTAGAAATGACTGCAGACCTAGGTGAAGATGTTTATACTCTGACACAAAGTCGGCTGTTTACACATGGCACCACACCTGCCCTTTTATGGTGTTTAGTGGGTGTGGCTTATGCTAATTGCAAACAAGTGGCCATGAGTGTCCCATTTATGGTGAGGTGAGGTTCACCGTTCTGCACACCTGGGTATGAGCAGATTTGGACGGTACTAACATTTGTAGTTGATTCACCTTATTTTTTCTCTCAACAAAAAAATAGGAGGAAAATATGACAAAAATTTTAGAGCATGTTGCTGCATGAGGTCCATTGTTCAGAAAACAAACAGCCTCAGATTCTGATCACTTCATCATAGATCCATTCATCTATCCATTTTCTACCCCCTAATCCTTGTGAGGGTCGGGGGGGAGGGTGCTGGAGCCTATCCCAGCTGACTTGAGCGAAGGCAAGGTACACCCTGGATGAGTCGCCATTAGATGACACTGAAAATATTTTGCCCTTGCCATGCAGTCAGGTGAGTGATCCTGAGAAGATAGTAGCTGTTTGCTGCCATTCATAATAGCAAAGGAGAAGGACAAAGATAAATAAACAGGTACAGTGATAGTATGCATTTGTGTGTTTATTATACCATGTTGAAATACTCTCCTGCTGGCACATGTGTATGTGTGTGCTCCAGCTACTGTTTCACGGCAGATTAGCCTTCTGTGGTCAATTTGCTCTCCCTAATGTCAGGTCCCCTCCGAAGAACGGAATCACCTGTAGCCTAGCAACCGTGGCCACAGCTAAGCGAAGCGCAGTCATGCATGCAAAATTCCACCTGCGTGTGTGTCGATGTGTGCCCCTATATATTCTGCATAAGTCTGTATACTTGTGCCTGTGTGTTTGTGTGTTAGAATGTTCCAGAACATGTGGATTCTCTCTTCATTTGTTCAAAGTCCATAGCAAGGATTGTTCTGCAGGAAAGCTGGACCTGCTTCATGTTTCAGGGCTGGATAGGACAAATGCACTCTGGCTTCTTGGATTTGGCTCTCTAGTTTTTGGTACAAATGAACCTAACTTTTAGATTGGAACACTGTGCTTTGAGGTAAAATGGTGATTCACATCCCCAGAAAGCACAGTGAATCAGGAACGAGAGATGCAAGCTGAAGAACACAGAGCAGCTGGTCAACCACTTGAACATAAAGCAGATGGGAGAAATTATTTCAAGTAGAAGTTTGCTGGAGACCTCGTTGTGAATCTTCTGTTTACTACTGAGAAAAACAGAGAGAAGAAAGCAACCCCGGGCACGTGTAAAACAACAGAAACATTCGAGATTAGTATGCAGATGTGCAAAAGGTACCATAACCTCTCTTGTAAAACAGGTACAAAAATACTGAATGGAAATAGAACATGAAAAGGCATAAAGAAACCAGGAGGAGTGAAGCAAGATTAAAGTCACAAAATGGGCTGAGTAGCAAAGGAACACAGAATTATCTATCCGACTTGTGTAAGCTCAGATCAAGTACAAATGCTTCAACATCAGTATGTAAATTAGTTCAAATAACGTCGACATATCTGTATCAGTGAAATGCACCTTACACAGCAGTAACATGAATCCAAAAATAACATACAGTAAAAAAAATAACATACACTGCCAGTTGAACATTGGAGCACACATTGTCCTTCAGTGTTTTTCCTTTTGTAGATTTTTATTATTTTCAACATTGTACATCAATACTGAAGACTGGCAAAATGGGTTTTATGTTTTAAATTTTCCAAAGTAGACATAGCTCTGATGACAGCTTTGCACACTGATGGCATTTTCTCATTTGATTCATGAGGTAATCACCTGGAATAGGTTTCAAATCAAGAGTGAGTTAATTTGGGTCATGTCTTCCCCTCTTAATGTGCTTTAGGCCATCAGTTGTCTTGTGCAGAAGAACGGTGGATACAGGTTCAATAACCCTATTAGTGCTACTACAACTCCAGTACAACTCAATATTATTGCAAGAAGCAATCAGTTAAAAGTAAAGACAGTCCACAGTGGCAAAACACATCAAACACTGCCTGAGGTGCTGTAAATTAGTGGTTTCAGAACCTGGAAATTCTAATAAACCCCTCTGCAGCAAAGAGCCAGTGTCATCATAGTGTTTAATGGTTTTGGTAACTGCACAGTTCTTCAGATGTTTCAGAATGACCTCCATTTCCTAAAGTCCGGATGGACTATCTTCTTCCTTTACTTAACTGTTTCTTTCCATAATGTAAATTTGTACAGGAGTCACAGTAGTACTAATAAGACTATTTACCACATTTTTCACACTATAAAGCGCACCAGATTATAAGGCGCACCCTCAAAAAATGATCCATTTTTGGGGGGGAAAAAAAAAAAAAAACCACACGCCTTGGTTACTATGACCTGGATGACTGAGAATCTTCACAGACACGTACCAGAAACATTCTGATATGTTATGGTAAATCAAACATTAGTGCAAGCACAATATAATAACGCTCAAAATAGTGCAAAGCAAAAACAATATAACAATAGCTCAACGTTGTTCAAACGTTAATGTCCATATTCACACTATGACCAGCCTTGTTCAGTTGTA
>JAQQAE010016479.1:0-11750 GCA_029823295.1 Pseudamia nigra
AAGAGCCCAGAACAACCTCCAAACAAATTCAAGGTGAACTCCAAGGTCAAGGTACATCAGTATTAGATCGCACCATCTGTCGATGTTTCAGCCAAAGTGGACTTCATGGGACACAACCAAGGAGGAAAACAAATCTTAAAAAAGCTTGACTGGAATTTTCCAAACTGCATGAACAGAATCCCTCATATTTTAAATGCCACAGGAGTCCATGCCATGTCATCAGAAACAACTACATTTTTTCAGTGATAGTGTTTCTCATGTTGTCATCTTCAGGCTGTGTGTGGCTGCTCTGGCTCTGGACAGCTTCTGTGGCATCCGAGAGGCTCTGTACGGAGTGTTTGATGGAGACAGGAACGTGGAGGTGCCTTACCTGCTGCAGTGCACTATGGGAGATGTGCTAGCAGAGGAACTTCACAGAGGCCCGAGGCAGGAAGACTACATGACCAGCACTTTTGTCACGATGCAAAGGTAACACAGAATACTTAAATGACACAGATGTAACACCTGATTGTTTAATATACACCACTGGTCAAAACTTTTAGAACACCCCAACTTTTCCAGTTTTTTGTTAAAATTCAAGCAGTTCAAGTTCAACAAAAAGCTTGAAATGGTACAAAGGTAAGTGCTGAACTGCCAGAGGTTAAAAAGAAGGTGAGGTTGCCTGAAACTGGTGACTTATGAAGGTCTGTCTCTCTTCCATTGTTTTTTTTTCTCACCATTTCTATTGCAACACAATGCTTTCTGTAGTATAATGCTGTTCAAATAATGTCTATGAGAATATGGTACCACAGTGTGTTTCAACACTGGTTTTATGCAGACAGAGGGGTTTGTACTTAATGAAGCAATCTTTAGACACCTGTAGGAATTAGATGGACCAACTTTCAAGGCTTGATCAACCTCCATTGGTGCAGAACAGCTTTAAGTTGTTAATGCATATCTTGTTCCCTGAAAAAGGCCTTTTTTGTATAATTTGAAATGTACATTATTTTTTCTGTTTCAGGAAACGTAACTTTTTTTAACGTCTGGCAGTTCAGCACTTACCTTTTGTAGTATTTCATTGGACTTGAAACTGCTTGAATTTAAATAAAGTGAAAAAATTGGGGTGTTCTAAAACTTTGACTGGACGTGTATGTTTATATAGTTGTTCATAAATTGTGATGACTCAAATTTTATTTATTTATTTATTTATTTCATTTAGAGCTTCATCCAGTAATAATCCTTAACAGTAATCACCTTACATGAATAAAAAAGATCACACTTTCTAAACTACAGCTAAACAGAAACTAAAAACAAAGCAAACTATCCTAAAAACCAGACACAGCTCTGACTGCAGTGTCTCTTCTGCAGGAAACTGGGCACTGCAGGACAGAGGATGGGCGGCTCGGCAGCTTTGTGTCACATCAGACATGATCCTGTGGCCTCGGGCGAACAGAGTGGCTGTTTCACACTGAAAACCGCCAACGTGGGCCGGTGCCAGGCTGTGCTATGTCGAGACGGCAAAGCTATGCAACTCTCCACCGTTCACACTGTGAAAGAGGAGGCAGAGTACCAGAGGGTCCGACAGCACAACGCCGTCATCACAGAAGTAAGAACAACCAGTGTGTGCACACGTTTGATGTTTCAGTCCAAAAAGCAGACGTTATTGATGACAGAAGGTTGTCAAAATTAGGTCAGTGTTATGATAGTTCATCAAATATTTGGTTGGTGTACTGTCTGGTGTAAACAGTGTCATATTAGAGCCACTGTGAAATGCAAATATTGTGGCAAAATATTTTCAAGATGGAACTGGTAGTTATACTTACGAATTTAACATGTACAGTCTTTAAGATTAAGGTAGAAAATGTATGAGAAGACACATTTACCGTATTTTTCGGACCATAAGGCGCACTGGATTATAAGGCACACTCAAAAAATGATCCATTTATGATTTTTTTCCATACATAAGGCGCACTGGATTATAAGGCGCATTACGCAACGCGAAAGTTAGATAAGTCAAACTCTATTCAACTCATTCACAATACCGTAACTCTCATCATTGTTCAGTTGTAACATATAAAATACAAAACAATACAGTACACTCACTTTTTGGGTTTGTTCCTCTCCCGCGGGTCCATCGGGTTCTTCCTCTTCAGTGTTTTTGTTTGGCAATTTAGCGGTTTTGGCGTCGGGCAGGTCCGGATTCCTCTCGTCATCGTCCGACTCGGTCGTGTTGCTTGACTCTATCGGGTTCTTCCTTTTCAGTGTCTTTGTTTGGCTGTTCCTCATGTTCGGCGTCCGTCGCATGGTACCTAGGAGTGGATGTCAACTCCGTGTTGTCTGTCTGCCTCTCAGTGAGTGTGAAATCCGCAAGCATGTCTCTGTGTCGCTGTGTCTTACACTCCTGACATGTCCGGACATGTTATAGTGTATGTATCACTCCGAGTGATACGGCACAGTAGTATCACTCCGAGTGATACGGCACAGTAGTATCACTCCGCGGGGCTCCTGATTGCCGTAATGCTCCTACAAGTGGCGCAGCAAAAGTTGTACTAAAACATTTTGACAGATTTTTGAGCGCCGTGTACCATATACAGTAAAATCGGTTCGAGGTCAGTAAGCACAAACCAGAATAAATCCATACATAAGGCACTCTGAGTTATAAGGCCTACTGTCAATTTTTGAGAGAAATAAAGTATTTTATGTGCACCTTCATAGTCCGGAAAATATGGTATATTAAAGAGCCGAAAATGATGATAACACTGTAAAGAAGTCTGACATTTGTGTAAGAACTTCTGTTAGTGTTTATGTGGAGTTTTTTTTATTAATCACCAATTATTAGGAAAAAATCTGAACAAATATATTTATGTTGTATAAATGACCTCACTCCCTGACCTCCTCCTCCTCTACAGGATAACAAAGTCAGTGGTGTAACTGACTCCACCAGAATTATGGGTTACTCCTTCCTGTGTCCATCTGTGACACCTCGTCCCCACGTCTCCACAGTGACCCTCACCCCACAGGATGAGTTCTTCCTCCTGGGTAGCCGAGGCTTGTGGGACATGTTGTCTCCCAGCGAGGCAGTGGAGGCTGTCAGAAATGTTCCTGATGCTCTGGCCGCTGCAAAGAAACTGGTTACTCTGGCACAGAGCTATGGCTGCTCCGACAGCCTGAGCACTGTCGTTGTGCAGCTCAGCATCACTGAAGACTGCTGCTGCTTCTGCGAGCCCCCGCCCCCACCGCCAAGTCCTGGTCCTGGTGCCCACACCAACACTCACCAGTACTCTGTGAGTGCTGACGGTGGCATCCCACTACCACCAGCCTCGTCTGGAACAGTGAGCGAGCTGAGTAGTGAATTCAGCACGTCAGAAATGAGCAGTGAGGTCGGTTCAACAGCATCTTCAGAGGAGCAACCACTGCAAGCTGAGCCCCTGGCATCACACCTGAACCTGCCAGGGAGGCCCGGAGTGCGGAGGCCTGCAGGTGGAGGAGGGGGATTTCAGAGGCAGTTTTCAGGCGCTCTGTCCGACAATGGGCTTGACAGTGAGGATGAGGAGCCCATTGCTGGCGTCTTCTCCAACGGCAGCCGCGTGGAGGTGGAGGCTGATGTCCATTGTCTGCACAGCCGTGAATGCTCCGCCCCCCAAACTCACACAATTCCAAACATTCCTGCACATCCCGAGCCTTCACCTCTCCATGCCTCCTCCCCATTGCCCTCCCTCATTCCACCATCTTCCCCATCAGGAACGCTGGGCCGCAGAGGTCGTGCAAATGGTTCTGTGGCCTGCCAATGCAGGAACCAGGATGTGATTGAGGAGGCAGCCGACGCCCCCATCAGGAAGCAGGGGGGATACTTCAACGCACCCGCTCAGCCTGACCCCGACGACCAGCTTATTATTCCGCCAGAACTGGAGGAGGAAGTGCGGCAGATTATTCAACAGCAGCAGCAGCAGGAACAAATGCAGACACACAACCAGCAAGCACACACCTACCAGAAACCTGCAGACTATTTTGTAACACCACTCTAATTTCTACAAACAGCCTTAACCTGGATTTCAGATTAGCGACAGGAACTCGTTACTACTCCCTCTGAGTATTCTGATGATGCTTTACTGAACTGTTATGGACCTGAGAGACTGTGCTTAGTTTAGGTTTTTTGTTAATTTTATACGGTTAACTCTATGGCCCAGGAAACACAATGCAATTTTATAACCCTTTGTGTTGATTAATTCTTCACGTTTAACGTAATCGATTTGTACCATATCATACATTGGAAGAAGCACTTTGAATGCTTTTCATATCACATAGGGGTGACAAATTAAAGTGAAAGCCTGGTGCGAGTGGTATCTTTCAGGATGACAGTGCCTCTATCTCGATACAAAGGCTCACTGAATGTTTGGGTATGAAAATGGTGTGAGTCATATGCTGTGGCCTTCAGTCCCCAGATCTCAAACCAAATGAACAAATATGGGAGATGTAGGACCAAACATATTAGGCACACCTCTCCATCATCCAAAAAAACAAATGAGGGATTATCTTTTGGAACAATGATGTTCACATGAGGAGTTGACCAGGGCTGATGGTGATGGACATCTCTATTTTTTCATTTTATGGTGACTCCAACACTAGCTGCTATTTCCCAAAATGTAAAGCAGTTTTGACATAAACATTTAAGAAATTCGCAAAAGGCAACAACATGCTGAATATATGTTGCTATAAACTGGTTTGTGTTGTGATAAAGTAGAGTTATGAAAGTAGCAGTACGATGTTCTGCATGGCTGTAATAAACAAGATTTCGCTGGTGCTGTTTCATGACCTAGATAGCAGTAATTTGGTCTCTTCAGGCTCTGCTGTTGTACTTCCAGCCATCAAGATGGGGATCAGTCAGCATATCTGTCCCATCAGCTAAATGTTTGCTATGTCAGAACTTAATAGAAGAAGTTGTTTCCATCTCCCATGATTTACATTAACTTGCCTTCAAAAAACCCCCCAAGAAGCAAGTGATTTTGTAAACATTTTGTAATGTATTTGAAAATGTGCACTAAACGCATATATTTGTGCTTGGAGCAGAGTTATGATCCTCTTGCCCAAAAAAATCCCACATACATAAACCAAACTTTGGCTCAAGAGCCTTTTCTCAGTCACCTTTGGGGAGAATGAGATGAGATTCATTTATTTGTGACACTTTACAACAAGATGGCAATAAATTTACACACTGAACCTTTCAACTGGCTGTCAAACCAAATTAAGTACAGTTCAGTTACATTTTAACATCATTTGTCAGTTTGGCCAGTGAACTGAAGGGATTAAATGGTAATATATACTTTATCACTGTACTAAAAGCCTGTATGTTGATTCTTCCTTAATTTGTCACTCGCCTGTACATTTAATGGTACTTGGAGGAATGGACCATTGTGTTGTTGTGTTGCAGCTGACATTTCTCCTTATGTCGTCGCTGTTGGCCTTACAGTTGTTGGAGTTAGTGAATTGTCAGACTAACTCGTAGGAGTTTAATACTTTAAAGTGACCCAGTCACTGAAACATACTAATATTCTCTGAGAGAAAAGATGATTATTTCACAAGGCTTGATATTCCAGGGGTGTTCAGAGTGAGGCTGCAGTGGTGAGTAAATGCTGAATAGCAGGAGTCCAACAGTGATTACCAGCTCAATGAATGTTCTCAGAACAGTGTTACATTCTACAATGGCAAATCGCACAAGAGCTACTTTTGCTATAAAATAAAGTTTTCAAATAAGCACCATATGTTGACTTGGACTTTTTGCAGCATCGTATTCTGTCACTGTTTTCATTCCTATTGTTTTCTGTGTTTATAACATACAGTAAAGGCTTTACAGTAGGCCACAGTAAAGCCTTCGTAACTGGTGTTCAATGTTTATAACTCAACAAATCCTATAACAAGCCTATTTAAATGACATCTGCACAGTGAAACGACCCAGGAATTTGATTTTAAAGATTCAGTCATCAAAATTATTATACATTGTTACATTATTCTGACAGTAAATTGGACCTGTGGACAAAATCTATAGTCAATGCAAAAATCAAGATACTGTATATGGACATGAAAGTTTTCTTCTTTAACTGAAGAACTGTACCTCCACTGCACACATCCATATTCCTTGAAGTGAGCTCCAGCATGATTCAACAAGTTTTATTTGCTATCAATATGTGCAATAGAAAGAATAACAAAAGGCAGCACTGAAAAGACTGAAAGACGCATTGTTCAATAAAAACTAATAAATGTAAATAAAGTAACACTGGTAGGCTGACTAGAAAAACAATGAATATACAACAAATGAGACTTAACTGCATTTTTAATTTCTGTTGAGCAAGAAAAAAAACCATGCTGTGATGTTTGTGCTGCTGTGCCACAATCACTGCATTGTGCTGGCAGTGATGGTACATTTGGTGCTCTGGTGATTCGCTGGAGAATTTCTTTTGTTGGTAATTATGTCTTAACTGAACAGTTTTGACCGTTACATCACCACTGTGGCCTTTTGTGAATGTGTGGCCCTTTGTGTCACAGGACCAGGGACACACAGTAGTGATGTCAGGGCTGGCAAGAAGCTTCCGGAGGGATGAGGTAACCTAAACTGCAGAGCTCTGCTGCCCCCTATAGACTGACACAGAAATTAACTTATGTTGGTAGAGTCATCCAGAGAATTGTACCACACCAACTTTATTGGTGTGTTGATCAATCAGAGTTGGATAGGTTTATAGCAGTAATATAAAAAGTTGCATCATTAGAATCACGCTTTATTAAAAACATTACACATTAACGCCACTTCACATTACAAACACGACCCCGTTCTCCCACAGTGGACCTGTATCACAAAACACATGAACATTACTGATCTGGATTAATGCCGAGTTCAAGAATCCACATTTTGATGAAATGAGTAGATTATGAGGATTAAACCCTATCAACTACTAGTCAAATGTTTATGTAAACCTCTGTTTTCCTCATTGGACAGACTACACTTTCATATAATAGTTCTCTATTGTATGTTCTATCCTATAATGTCTATGTTCTATCCTATAATGTCTTTTTCTTGCTTGTTATGATAATTATATACTATTTCCTGCAGAGTAGAAAAGTCAGACATTCTGGGATGGAATCATGTCATAGTTGAGCTGACAGTGTTTGTCTAATACCAGCCGGTGCCGCGTCATGCTGTGTTTTGCAGATACAAACAAGGTAGTGAGGCCTGTCGTGATAATCAATTCATGGACTTATCCAACGGTCAAGGAAAATATAGTAACAATTTTCCTGACCACAATGTTTCGCCTCATTGAGGATGTGCTTATTTACATGATGCGTGCATGTTATTCCACTCTCCTCTCCTGTGTCTATGATTGACAGGGAAGAGTCAAAGAACATGGAAAAGCATGTGATTCTACACGTGTGATGTGGAGTTTGGCTTTGAATCCTGCTCCTTTTTTTAAAATGATTATTAAAAATGACAGCATTTTAAAAACATGGTATTAATATCCTTAATAGTGTACCGTAAGTCGCAATCATTTTGAGGGAAATACACAAAGTAACAAGAAAGTTATTGTGACAGGCCTGCTAGTGACATGTCTATAGATAAAGTATAGACACTGCGGTGAGTATGATATGATGATATGCTAATTGACTATTTCTGTATCTGCACTTCTCTTGATGCACAGAGAGGGCATGTTCAATTTTGAGGTCAGGGTTGGTGATGCTGGTCTGATGTGTCGTGTTGGAGCTGGTGTTCCAAGGGGGCATTCTAGTTCAAATTTGGTCACCTGGTTATTCACAAAGAACACACTATTACACTGCTATTATTACGGTAGTGTTTCGTCAGTAATCAATAAAACTGAATTCATTCACTTCCACTGGAACACAAAAGCATGAAGATTTAACTTATCACACTAAAGAAAGCCTTTATTACCTTCTGAAAGTTAGAGTGTTTTGTTTTTTTTTTTTTTTAATGGTACGCTACAGTCACTGCAAATGAAGCCCTTAAATTTGATGTAAAGTATGTATGTGTCAATATCAGTGCTCATTATTTTAAATAATAGTTTGGCCGATAGGAAAATACCTATTTCAATTCACCATAAAAAATTTTTTTAAAAATCGCATTTATGAAACATTAAGGAATATCACACAACAGCAAACACCAGTGACTGTAATGAAGAGTTAACATTTAACAAGGCCAATATACAAGGGATCAAAAAGCTAATAGAACACAATATGTTTGCTTGCTAATTACCATTTTCTCAGTTTTATATCAAAATACTAGTTTGTGCTTCATAGAATTCAATGCATATTTGGTTTTTGAGTTCTCGTGTGGATTACATAGTCTGATTTTTCACCAATGCATGATCACTCTTTCCATTGTAGGAGTCTACAGTCCTTCAGAACTGTGCTTGGTATCCCTCTGCAGATCATGGGGAAACGTGGAGACTGAATGTCGTGTGGTCATCAAATTCCTTAAACATAAAGGAAATTCAGACAAATGACACAAACTATTTGATCAACCGTCACATGTAAGGAATGTGATGACTGCACGATGTCCGGTCTTTACATTTTCCATGATTTGCAAAGGGTTACCAAGTTTGAAACAATACTGAACATGCGTATGAAGGAAAGACAATTATCATACATTGATAAGGGATCAGACTATGTAATTCACACATGAAAACTCAAAAATCAAATATATGCACATGCACAGAGTTCTATGAGGCATGTTTGAACAGTAATGCCCTGCACAAACTAATACTGAAGGGCAGACTACACTTTAAAGGCTTACTATGGTATCTGTTCTGTTGCCAATTGTCATTTTCTCATCTTTATTATCAAAATATGCCTTCAAAGTGTAGTCTGCCCTTCAGAGAACATGTCCTAAAACTCTGGACCAGTACTGTGTATTTAAGGGGAAACTACTATTAATAACAAAAGGATTTAAGTTTAGTTACCTGTCACTGTTGTAAACCCAGCCTTGAAACATGGCTGTAATTATCATGAGGAGTGGCTCGATTAACCTTTGAGAACAGCTGTGCTTCTATTAAATGATGCCTTTATTGTAAACACAGTGGATCCATCTATTCCTGTGAGCTGAATGACATGCATACTTCTCTTTGGCAGTGTGCCCATAGATGTACGGTCAAACTGGACTTCAGTGCACTGCCCCCTCACTTCAGATCTCTGAATGTACGAGCCAGCTGCAATTTTCTGGGCATTACAGTCTGCCTGGGTGGGTATGTGCTCCCACTCAATCCTCCACACTTTATACTGGGTTGAAAACAGGCATTATTAAAACATTCCTGGCACAGAGAAATAAAACAATACAGAATATTTACACTTGGATTTAAAACATGTCTTGGGTTGATTGGAGCAATGATATAGGAGCAAATAACCACTGAGACACGCTGTGATCCGATCGCCCAGTGCATCAAGTGCTGCAGAATCACTCTCAAATCCTAGATAAAATCAACAAAATGCATTTCAAAAAAGGGTAAACGGGGCCTTACTTTGATATTCTTACATGATCTTTAGTGAAAACTGCCAGGGATTTCTGTAGCTGCAGCAACACAAGCTGATCATACATCCATAGATATAACTTAATTACTAAAAATGAGGCAGCTTCATGACAGACATATGTACAGACAGCTAATCTGTTCATCTTGTTTGTGAAGTAGAGGTACCAGTTGTCCAGCCTCGTCTGTCCCCGTCACACAGATGTGGTTTCAGGTCTCAATGGTGCCCTCTGTGGTTGAGATCGAGGCTGAGGTTTGCGCTGCTCCTCCCAGCGCTTCACCCTTCGGATGGTTTTGATTGTGAGAACTGTCCCGGCGATATACAGGATGGCCGTGATGAGCCCGAACAGGGCCACCGCTGCGTCCGCCCCACTCACATCACAGTTCATCCAGGTGTAGCCGTTACGGGCATACAGACGCTCACGCTGCTTACACACATCTGTTGAGTTGACCCCAATGATGAAGTGTAAGTACAACCCAACAGCAACCACGTATGCAACTGCTCCCACCGCCTGAAACACTAACGCTCCAATCAGAAGCTTCTTTGCCAACAGATGAGGAGGTTTGTTCCCTGCAACTACAAAAAGCAGTGATAGGACTCCAAAGGTGAGGCTGAAGGCGATGCCGCCGTAGATGCTTGGTGCTCTCATCTGACTGTACTGCATGTCCAGGTCTCTGACCTGCTGCAGCTCGGTGCCCTGCAGTTGAAAGTTGGAGTTGATGTTAAAGCCACCCATCCCAGCTGCAGAGGACATGCCTGTCGTGACCATCTGAGCTGCAATCACACAGATCAGCACGAGGGCGTTGGTCAGAACTGCACATATCAGAATGATGCCTGGAAAAGGAAGCACAGGGAAAAGATAATGCCTTGGGTGTCATGCAGATAATTCAAAATGTAATGAGATAGACCTGTACTGAATGACAAACTTTTCCATCAATGGACTTTCTCTACAGTGATGGCACAAGATGGCAATGCAAGGAGGATGGTAGTACACTACTATCTGTAGAGCAACACTGTTCTCTGAAGATAAAAACTTCAGCTGGGAATTATTTAACACCTGAGATGAATGCGTTTGTGCAATACCAGTTTCAGCCACAATATGATGTGTCTTTCAGATCCAAACATGGTAGCAACATGTCATACACAGAATTCAAAATGTAATGAGAGCTGGACCTGTACTGAATGACTAGCCTGGGGCTCAAATAGTGAAAGAGTTGTGGAAAATGATACATCATGTTGGTCTCAACAGAGTCCAGAACTTAAATCCAGAGAAAGTCTTTGCGATGTGTTCGAGAAATATTTACAAAGTGCGATGACTATCATATAGACCTTGGCCAAAAATTATTGCAACTCTGGACGGCAATGACATTGCACAACCTTATGAAAACACTGACATCGCAAATGTGTGCTGTAATCAAAGCTAAAGCCTTGGTCAATGTATTTTCTCCTTATTTAATGCAGGTGGTCCACGTGACAGATTTGAAAAGGCTGATTTTGGTCAGACTGCATGTCATTAATGTTCTCCACAGATTCCAGGTTATCAGCTTTCTTTCTCATCAAAAGGGTCACGTTACTCTGTGAGAGGAGTTGATAAACAGCAGAAAACCGGTCCATCCAGTATTCAGAGGAGGAGGAACACATGCACTGCAGAATGAAACCAAAGTCCAACCAATGACACAGTGTTCCTCGTCTGTGAGCAGCAGTAAATGTGTTGCGTCCTGAACATGACTTACCTCTTCTGGAGCAGATGTGTGTGCATTTGGACTCCTGATGCTCCACCGGAGGAACATCCCGCTCCCGCACATCTTTAGGAGGGTGTCCTGTTTCCCGGGGGTAGTACGGGGGTCGAGAGGAAGATCTGAAGCACAGAGAAACACACAAAGTGTAAAAGTAATGTAGTCTTCTCTTTTTTTTTATTGTGTCAGAGAGCTGCAGCTTGTCATGCTATATGGGTCATTCCATATAAGTTCAACAAGTAGCTCCTGCACGACCCCTTTGAATTCAGCTGAAAATTTTATCACAGTATCTAAAACATATTTAATACCAAATGTTTCTTGTTGGGCAAAATCTTGTTGAAATCTGGGGCTTCAAATTCACATCATTATTTTCTGTCATTTTTTTAGCCTCATAACTCTGTATGTGGGCGACACGGTGGTGCAGTGGGTAGCACTGGTGCCTCACAGCTAGAAGGTCCTGGGTTTGATCCCAACACCAGGTGGTGGGGCCTTTCTGTGTGGAGTTTGCATGTT
>JAQQAE010016480.1:0-11750 GCA_029823295.1 Pseudamia nigra
CCTGAGTCTCTATGTGGTTGACGACAGCTTCTCTACTCTCACTGTTGTACATAATGAAACCGTTATTTCACATTTCTGTATGTACCTCAACCTCATTCCACATATTTCTCAACAAACTGTCTCAACAATATTGGTCTATTGTCTGTAACTTTTCTTTCTTTGCCACTGACGCGGCTGCCACAACACAAGCACACACACACACACACATTTTATTGTCAAATTCTGGAGAGATGCAACACCCCAACTACAGATAATATGCACAAGTAGGTTAAAGTTAGCTTTCCTTTGGTAAAAGAAAAAAAAATTGACATTAATGTGTCGATGCCAACTTAAGAACATGGAGCTAAAGTGAATTGAGAATTGACTTTTAAAGATGTGGTTATTTTAATTAGAGGACAATAAGGAGTGAAAATAATAGTGTGAATGTTTCAGTAGTTATAAATGTCAAACAATGTAGCTTCAAGAAACATTATTATACTATTTGAATGAAAAATGATTTGGTTTACAATGTGATTTTTGGGGGGGGGCAACTATATGAAAGTAAATCCCCCCAGGATTTACGCCCATGCTCAAAATGTGTAGGCATCTTTTTGAAATAGGTATTTGTTGTCTCCATTGGGGAAAAAGTACTGATAAAAAGCATTCGATCAAAGAATAATTTTACCAGCATTATCCAAAGTATCGGTTAAAATCACAATTTATTAGAGGCTGCTTGGCTGTGTCGCATCCATAGCGACAGGTCACGTAATAGTTTGGGTTGTTAGTTTTAATAAAGCGCTATTAAAATACTGAGGACTCCCGAGTCCTGAAACATACACATTTTGAGATCATTTTCAGGCATAAAACGATGAGCGTGGAAACAGGGCTCAGAAAATGGGTCTGAACTGGTTCGGTAGCAAGGACTGACAAAACACCAGCAATGAAAATGAATACATCAAATAAAATGAGCAAAAATGAACAACATACTCAGAAATATTATATAAGCGATGAACAAAATGTGCAAAATAGCCACAAAATGACAAGAACAATTCAGACAATGAACAAAAAAATGTGAAAAGTTGCAAAGTCATAAAGAAAATGAACAAGAATAAGCAACAAATGAACAAAATAATTCACAAAATGAAGAAGAAATATTCACGTAAATCTATTTTAATTCATATGTTGCTGTTTTTTACTGGTAAATACTTTATAAATGTTATATAATTTTTGTCCCTCTAAAAAAACCCACTTTACACTCTTGATGACAGTTTTGTTCATTCTTTCAACTATTTTGTTGATTTGTTCGCTTTTTTCTTGATTATTTTGTGCATTTTTTCTTAGTGTTCTTAATTTTTTTTAATCACACACTTCACAACCCACTGCTGAAAATCACTGAGAACCGCTGATATACAGACAAAGGAAATGTGCAGTTTTGGGCAAATTCTGTCATTCAGTTCATTGTGTGATATTAGTCGTATTGAAGTAAGTATTTGTAAATTCTTTCAGCAATTTATGAGGAATGTCTTTCCAAATCCATTTCCTACCCAGTTAACTAAAAAATAAGTGCGAAGACAAATGAAAGAACACATCCATCTGTATGGTCTCAATTTTAATCTCTTATTGAAAATGAGAAAAGTGAGACACTGAAATTATTATAACTCAAATGTTAAAACTCCTACTCTGCTCTAAAGTGATTTAAAATTTGCAACCCATTTCTTACAGTAACATCTCAACTTCATCTTCATCCCCATACCTTACCATAAAGTTCATTTACATGAGTTAACTCTCCATCTTTGAATAAGCCTTTTGAAGAATTAATTATTCACTGAATTTCATTTCCAGAAAGTAAGTGTGTAATTTGTCACAGCAGCACTGCTTATGAGCCTCTATCCACTGTGGGAAATTTGTCAAATGAAGACAACTTATTATTTGCTTTGGATTAGAAGATAATTTTATCTTTGTCGTGTTGCCATTCTGCTTAAGGTGCAGGATACTTTTCCTAAACTGTACCTCAGCCTGTCTATACACTGGCTTGTATTATGTACACAATGCAAACAGAAAACCTGCTGTGAAAGTACAAAACCCAAAACACACACTGAGACAGTTTCCTTTCCCCTTTACTCTCCCTTTCTCTTTCTTAAGTCCCGCTCAAAGCCGCCTATCTCCACATCACCTGCCTCTCTTTTCCTTCTCAGCCAACTATTCCTCAAGCCATCTATCTATACACATTTGTGCGAGTGTGCATGTGTGTGTTTGTGTGCACGTGTGCGTGTGTAAGCACGCCTGTCCTGCTGTGTAATTGCAGACCGCGTATTGGCCCATTGGTGTTGCCCTGCATGAAAACTAAAAGATGTTGCTAATCCGCCAACAGAATACTGCGGGTCAAGCAGCCAGCAGAGGCTGAATTCAACCCCAGGACCGCAGCCACAAATTAGGACAGGCTGACAAGGCCCCACGGCATTCTGGGTATTGTTGGGAACTGCCAACAGAACTCAAAAGCTTTTGGCCTTGTGTGAGGGAACAGCCAAGGAAAGGTGAAGATTAATAGCGGCTGGGTGACCTGGGAGTATGGCAATAAATCTATATCACCACCAGACGCGTAACCACAGTGCACGTCATTCTTTTGAGAAGCTCACACAACACCAGTTCTGGATGAAGATGGTAGGATGGATAAGGAACCCATGCAGCTTCCAGACAACAATAACAGCATAGCTACTAATTTTTCTCAGCTTGCAAGTTGCTGTTTCTTCATAGTATACAGTGATGATAATCTTCCAAGAATAAAGAAGATTACAAACCCAGTTCAAAAGACAATGAGGGCTAAACAGGATGATAGCACAAGCAAGCAGCTGAGCGCTATCGGGATGAAACTCTGCCACTTCTCGGTGCTCTGCTGCCTGATGAATGATGGTCCTTTGTTGTGTCTCCCATAAAGGCTGCTGTGGCCATCCCTTTTCATAGGACCTGGCGAGCAAATGTGTGATGTGAATAGCATTAGTCCGAGTCAGTGCACCCATAGCAGTGTAGCCAGCCCTGAAAACACAGCCTGCTAGCCCTCCTCCTCAAGTTTTATGAGCCAAGATGATTGAAGGAGAAGAAAACTGCTCTGCCAATAGAGAGGGACGAGCAGGAGAGGAGTAAGGAGGAAAGGCGCTGGAGATGGATGGATGGACAGATAAAACAGAGACAGCAGCCGCTCAACAGAGGACTCGCATCCCATGCAAGACGGGATGTGAAGGGGAACAGGTTTGGCTCAGAGGGACTGAAAAGGATGCAGACAAAAGAAGAGGAGAGAAGAATGGAGGTGGAGGACTCTGGCTGTCAGGACTGCCGCTGCGTTGGAGTTAGATCTCATTTCTCAAGTGTCATCACACTATCTGTGTCTCCTCCTCTCTCCTCTCTGTCCAATTACTGTCACAATGCAGCAGGCCCCGTCCTGCAGAGCTGCATATGGCTCTCCGGTTGTAAAGCCATCACTCCCGAGTAAAGCTATGCACTTTTGATAGGTACAGTATGTGGGGAACTCAAAGGCCACAGTAGGCAGTTGTTTGAGTGTGAGCTGCTGCTACAAACACTCAGCTCTACATGACTTCCTCTGAACACTGACATGTCAACACTGTATCGCAGCGTGCGAGCAAATCACCTAGCGGTAGATAGATTTAATCTCTGTCTAGTAACGCAATCATGCTGTTGAATTACTTCCGCAAAGAGGTGGGGTTTTTGTTTGTGTCATTTATGCAACTATCTGTTTGTTTGTTTGTTTGTTTGTTCACAACATACCTTGAAAAATTATGAACAGATTTGGATGACATTTTCAGGATATGTCACAAATGGCACAAAGACCAATTGATTAGATTGTGGGAGTGATATGGATCATTGTCTGGACCCAGAAGATTTTTAATGATTCTTTACCTTTGTGAGATCGGGCTAAATCCAATATTTTTCCATGAAACAAATGAAACCACAAATAAAACCCAGAATCAGCAAAGTTTGAACCAGATATGAGACAATATTTTGGATATAGTGATCCACAATGATTATACTTACAGGGTTTGAAGAAAAATAGCTACTGTAGGGTAGTAAATAAAGTTATAGACATGAATTTGATACCAAACTATAGTGGAAAGTCTGCTGAGTCAATAATGTGCCACAGATTGAATGTACCAGATCCAGAAGAAAACACCGTCATGGAAATATTATTTTTCCTGCCTAACTGTTGAACTAATAATGAAATGTATGTGATTCCAAATGCTTATGGGAGGTTTTCATAGTAAATAATCCAGTATGGGTCAAATAAATTTAAGAATATTACTTTCGGGTGTAATAACATTACGGGGGAAATGAGCATAGGCTCAAATGATAATAGTAGGTTTTCACTATGAAGAGAAACTGAGCTGCCTTGGTGGAGGTCTGCTTTCTAGTTTCAATATGTGAAAGTAACTTTTCAAAAAATGTACTGACACTCTTCTTCTTCTTCTTCCCCTTTTGGTTGCTCCCCTCAGGGGTCACCACAGCGAAATACCAAAAATGTACTGACACTAAATCTAAAAAAAGATCAATTCAGTAATAAAGGCACAATTTAGCTATAGTTGTTCAAATGAACCAAATAATATCTTTTTAAAACCTCTCACGGAGGCGATATTACCCTCAAATATAAGACCTAACATTTTACAGCTTGTCAGTTCAAATGAAACAGTAGGTGGGAGGATTTTCTTCTTTGATGCTCAGATGTGTTCTTCCCCAAAGCACCTGTTCCCTACTCAGGTGTGAAGAGACCCTTTTGAAAAGAAGCTCAATAACTCAAAGAACAAAGTTCCTTTGTTTCAGCACTGCTTTTACTAAAACCCCTGTGACACATGTGAGGGCATTTGTCAATCACATTGCATCACTGTGTTCTTTGGGAATGCAATCATAAAAGCTCACACACACCATATGCTGATGGGAACTAATTGGTGAGACCCCAGAAACCTGTGTGTTCACATGACTGCAGGGTCAGCTGACAAAGAGAAGAAAATCAATATATTGCCTAAAGGCATGTGGGCAGCTTCTGCACTGTGGACTCTTCTACCCTGAAAAACCAGGTGGTCGTGTGGACTGAAATGAGACTTTTTAGTGCAAACTTTAGTTAGAGAGCTTGTTTGATCCATGTTCCAAGTGTTTACATCTATAAAAAGTAATGAAACATTTATATCAATTAGCAAATTCAGTGCTTCAAAATAGAAAATATAGAGCATATACTGTATGTATTTGCCAGCTTTCAAATACATTTCATGATACATTTTGACATTTCCTTCCTCTATGGTACAATGATTGTTTAAAGCTGCATTGGTGTCTATCAATAGTGTGACCTCTTCACCTTTTGCAGGCGGGAAAACGCACAGACCTTTAGACACCAAACATCCTTTAAGTGATGCTCTTTATTCTTAAAAAAAAAGTCCACCTTTGCCAATTAACATGCTGCTTTAAAACCTCTATACTAGACAATACAAGCAAGTTTCAGCCAGGAGTAAAGGCATATCTGCTTGTTTTCTTGTCAAATGTATTAAATAAATTATTTATGAGAAACTGGAATACGTTCTTTTGTGCAGACAATAAAGTGCAGTGCGACGCGCCTGCAGTTTCCCCCTGTTTTCCATCTTGCCAAAGACTTTTCCCAATGCAAAAACCGTCCCTTTCTTTGTATTTCGTTTGAGGGGCCCTGTATTTGTTTTTCTTTTCGTCATAAAAGTCGGGAAAATGTCAAAGAAGAGACTGAACAATCCCAATGAAGCTGAATTTAGTTACATACATAAACATTTCCAACCAAATAGTTCAATTTGAAACGAAAACTGTTTTGGTTCGAAATTTCACCTGAAAGAAAAAAAAAACGCCTTTTACGCACAAAAATTACGCACGTGTCCTGCTACAGTAAGGTGTGTCTGTGCTGTAGAAGGAGACTCCAAAAACATTTAGCCGCTCACTCCTTCACGTTGTGAAACATTGTAAAGGATCTGCTTTTCCTCTGTGCTGCGTTAAATCCAATCTCCTTGATGCGTGGGGAGAGCAAAGTGAATTAGAGATTGAGGTGGGAGGCTGATTAACCGCCCCTCTCCCCCCTCCAGCGCAGACCAAAGTCGAGATGCAAAGAAAAGGAGGAGACAGAAAAGAAGATATTTGAAAAGCTGCCACGAGTTCCCTGTCACACCGCCTCCTGTGTGGATTGAGCCGCGCTCTTTGTTATCCGCAGGCATGAATACTGAGTGGATGTAAAGAGAAAATGCCCAGAAAAGAGGGAAAAAGAAAAACACCGTGGCACGTCTGCATGTGCAAAGACTCAAACTAAGGATGATGTTTCCGACAGTTCCAACAGTTTGGGTCTGGTTGAGTTTTACGCTGCTGTTATACACTTATTTTTCGTGATTTAAGGTTTTACTTGGTTTAATTCTATTTGAAGCCCTATTTATGCGTTTATTCATCTTACACTAAAGTAGGAAATGACTCATGGAGATTAAAAATACCTCTTTTTTGTTTTATCTATCTCATTTATTGGTCTCTTTAAATGTACAGTTTTCGGTTACTGTCAGTGCTTACAACAAATCCCTCCCCGGATACAATCACCTTTATGCAAACACGTGGGCCTGTGTCAGCCCACTCGTCTGAAGTGGAGTGGGCTGTTGAGGAGGGTGGAGAGAAGAATGGGTGGCTGTTTGGGAGGGTACAGGTGTAAAAGCCCATCCAGCCCACCCCCCACAGTTGATGTTTTGTGGAGGCTGCGTGCTCTTAAAATGAAAATCTAAAATAAGAATATTGACATTTTAATTTTTTTGCCAATACCATTAAGAAAATAACAACTAGAGATGTTGGCACCACATGCGTAAAGGCGCGTTTCTGGAGACTTGTGCGTAAAAATCCAACATCAGAGCGACTAAATGAACATAGTTTAATTTAAACTGGTCTTTTCTACTGTGCTGTAATATTTATCTTCATTACAGGACACAGTGAGCTGGATTATTTGATCTTATTTTATGCAAACTCACGCAGTCTAATCTCATTTCCTTGTTTGTTGCAGAAAGTTTGTTTACACTTTTGCAGTGCGTCCTGCGTTTGCAGATCCTATGTAGTGAACTGAGGCCTCCATTCGTCACGCTATAGTTTTTTTTAGTCTTTTTTTGGGAGGGGGTAAGGGGGGTCAGGGAGCTTTAACTCGGTGACAAAGCCTCATTTGCAGGTCAATGCGATGGCACACTCGCCTCTCCTCTCCATCCAGCTCGTCTTTGTTCCCTGTCGCCTGCGCCGATGCCAGATGGTCATGGAAAATGCTAATTCCCCTTGGCTGATTTTCCTCCTTTCTATATTTAATTGCAGTCTTTGCACACTGTCAAATGAATTCTGTTTTGAGTAGAAATGTGATTTTTTTTTTGTTTGTTTGTTTCGTTGAAATTATATCTGTAGAAATTCTCTGGACAGTGAATTTAAATGATTTGCCAATGATTTGCAACTGTAAATAAACAGAATCGGTGAAGATCTGCAGATTAAAATAGTTAATAAGTAACATAGATTTGTATCATTTTGTTAATCAATTCAAATTTAATTCCTATTTCACTTCTGCAGGCGGTTTCTTAAGATATGACTTAGGATGTAGCATCTTGGAAATAATATCCTTAAATATGTGAACTGTCCAGAAATGGTGACCTCTTTAATCCTACTTTAAACTAAAATCACTGAAATCATAAATAATATTCAGGTTCCACCGACTAATATGTTGACTAACAATTAAATGCAACCGAGATTCATATTTTACTGTAAAAGAGCATCATTCAGTTATAATAAGTGACAATAACAGAGGCTGTTATTGGCCAATTTTACTGATGATTGATTGATTCCCATAAAACAGTGGACGGGAGTTAAAAGGTCAGCTGGGAGGCTGCAGGGGCATGAAACTGATTCTCTCCTTGAGCAGCTGCCTTTTTAATCATATTCTTTTGTATGCGCTTGTTAATCAGGCCTGTATGTTCGCTGTCATCTCTTTCCTTTGTGTCCATCAAAAAGTACAAGAAGCCTGAATTAAGATGCAGTTGTCGGGCAGTATATCCTGTGTGGCCCAAGAAAACTGGACAAATCCATTCAGACGCAGCACATTCCTATTATTTCGGAAATTTTATCCATATCGATACAATCTGACGTTAACAATCTACATTTGACTTTGCTTTTTAAACAGGCTCCTGTATTAGGCCTTGACCTATGACCTCTTTAATTCCAATGACGCAAATTCAGCTCCTTTGTGAGAAAACAAATGTGATTTTAAGTTCTATTTATTGGGACAAATTTTATATAGTTACACAGCTGTAAAGACAAATAAAGGAAGATTACCCCTTTAACTGCCAGGGGGGACTTGAGCCCCTGAATGTGTCCAGTCACCAACACGGAGGAGACTTCATTAAAGTAACACATGAACAGCTGTTGTCTTTAACATGTAAACTATTGAGAATCTAAAACTACACTGAATGGCCTCACAGCTCCCTGTGGTCATATGGGCGTTAATTAGCTGGATATAGCCATAGATTAATTATAATATTTTTTTCAGCCATTCGTATCAATAGAGCAGCCAGACAAAGTGCCTTTTGTTCTCTGATGCAGGACATTCTGTGGCTGACTGAATAGGTCTTGGCTATGTCTACATGGATTTGCCATATGGCAACAAAAAGGAAAGAATGGAGCCGGAGAGCGCTTTGTGTTGGAAATCAGAACAAGCCCGTCACAGCTTATGGCTGCATGGAGCTGACAAAGTCACTCTGGCCATCAAAAGTCTTCATTTTATCAAAACATTAATGTCAGACTGTTAATATCAGTGAAATACACGATTTTTTTTGAAATTATGACATTTGGTTTTGTTGTGAGCGCGCAGGCGGCGCAGGCCCAGAGCGCATTCACACTGCGCAAATGCACCTTCTTTCAATTAAGGGTAAACTTGCAAGTATGACCTGTTGAATGGTTTGTTTCAATAGACGAGGACAATTACAAAGACTAGTAGTTTTCTTTTTCTTGCTTTGGCAGGTGGCCTCCACGCCCGGTGTATCTGCGTCGGGGTAAACAGTGTGTGTGAGTGGGTCTTTAGAGCTCGTTGAGTGCGGGTGGATGTGGGGGTGTCTTCGTTGCGGACAAAGCGGGGATCCAAAGGCAGCTGCTGCTTCTTTAGAAGGGCGAAAGGGCCTTTAAATCCCAGCCTATATCCCGCAGCTGCCACGCTGCGCAAGGCTGTGCGTCTCAATGCGTTTTCCTGCGCAAAGGTAGAAACATGGGCCTCACGCAGATACACGAGCTGAGGGAAAAGTAACGGAGGAATCCTCGTCCTCATAAATTGCTATAATAAGGCCGCTGTTTATTGGGGTTTACTGGCTAAACTCAAATACTAACCTTTATCATATTTAAATAATAGATATAACGATAAAGGAAAACCTGACGATTTTCACGTGAGTTTATAATAGTTTCGGTCTTTACATTTTGTTGGCAAATTCACGAATTTGACAACGCATTAGAGTTCGTTCATAGTTGACAATTTAAAGATTAATTTCCATATCTGATCTCAACACAAACACTGTTCAAAAGACACCACAAAATCCCATTAAGGTTTAAATGAAAAATCTTTTATTTTCACCCTTTGCAAGACACAAACGGGGACAAACAGCAACAAAACGGCTCAGAACTCAAAGAAACTATTTTCAAGTGTTGACTACTACAGGAAGCTACATGATTGCAGAACATCACAACAAATGTAAATAAAATAACATAAAAATATGCCCTTTGGCTAAATCAACCAGGCATTCAACAAATATAAAGAAACATAAATAAATTATAAGTTAGAATAGTCTTAAAAATATATATTTACAGGAAACCAGACCAGAAATAAACATTAATTGTCTTTATAAAGCTGTACACTTTTGGCCAGTGTAGACATTTTTTTTTAAGTAGCTAATTTAGGATTGCACAGATGTTAAAACATTTAACACTGTCGAGTGGCTGTTTGCAAAAGCAACAATGTATGCTACATTTGTACTGGATACAAGTCTTTCGGCGGTATTTCCTCTCCGTCCTCTAACGGTTCGGTCCTGAGAGTGTGCGCCGGGCTTCAGGCTGCGCTGCGCCGTGACGCACAGCAGCGCGTCGCGGCCGCTCGGGCTCCTCGATCCCGCACCGTCGCCTGAACTCTCCGCTCCGGAGTCACAAGGAGAATGGTGAAGATTAATCCCGGAGATCCTCAAACATGCGCAGGCAAATAGTGCAAAAAAAAAAAAAATTAAAAAATAAAAATCGCCTGAGGAAGGAAATAAAACGCGGTTAGTTTCCAGGAGAGAAATCGCAACACTCATTCCGAAGAAAGACGGGAGTCAGCTTTCTGATGAAAGCGGAGACGTCACCCTTTACCCAAGCCCTTTCCCGCCACATGGTGACGCACATTCCCCTCCCCCAGTCCCTGGTGTTACTACAGCTACTACTATCACTACTACTGCGAGTTCTCCAACACCGCAGACTCTCCCCACCCCCTCCCAAAAAAGACTGTCACTGCTTTTTGGCTCACGCAGACTAATTCTTCACCGTTAACACAAGAAAAACAACAGAAAATCAAGGAATAAAATAACTAAATAAGCTATAAATCACCACATCGCACTTTAGCCATTATAAAATAAAAGTAACTGTTTAATTTTAAAGGACTCGGAACATCTTCATACCTTCAACGGATTCTCTTTTTCGGAGTTTGTTCCACCGACATTGGAGATTTGGAGTGCTGGCAGGAGATCACATCGCTCGGTTTTCTATCAGCAGCCTTCTTTCGTTTGACGAAGAAGTCTAGAAGAAAAGAGGAAAAACAGTTTAGACGAATGCAGTCCGCAAAGTTTGAATTACGCACGGAGATTGGCTCTGATGTGGGTCCAGGAGCGCGTTTAGTGACATTTGGATTTACCTGTGATGTGTGTGTTGTTGTCCGCACTGGCTGTCCTCTTGCGTCTGACACACGGGACCTGTCTGTGAGTCGGTCTCCCTGAGTTCAGCTTGTCTGTGCGGTTTTCCTGGTTCACCTCCGTCGTGCAGGGAGCGCTGCTGCCTTCAGGTGCGGCCAAGCGCTCCAGTACATCCATACGAGGGGTGTCGGGAACAGCAGAGTCCGAGGAGGGGGAGGAGGGTGTCTGCTTGACGGGCCTCCCGTCCTGTACAGAGTCCTGGTAAAAGCCCGGACTCGTATCCACGGGGACCTCTTCCCATTCGTAATCCCCATCCAGCGGGGTGTTGGTCTCGAAATTAAAGTTCCATTTCTGCTGGTCCCGTTCGGAAATCTCCCGAAGTCTGGCTTTCATCTCCCGGCTCAGTTCGTCGTGATCCACCGGTCCGAAGAGGTTCCGACAGACACTGGTGCGTCTGTGGAGAGGGAAGGTGCGCCTGGCCACCAGCCGCTCCAGCGCACTGCTCGATAACTGGACGTTGGACATCTCCAGATCTCTTTAAAAAAAAAAAAAAAAGACAAGACAAGGCAGATGAAGATCCCGGTGTGGCGGAGTTATCCCTGATTCGAGGGGATCAGGTGTTGATGTTGTGGTGGTGGTTGTGGGTGATGTGTTGGCGTGTCCTCGGTTGGTCACCTCTGCTCCACACACTGCTCTTTAAATGTACCTTCGCAGTGAAATGCGGGGTATATAAACTCACCAGTCATAGCAGACATCTCGGACGCTGTTCTCATTGGGTTTCTTAATTCCAACCCCCCCCCCCTCCAAAAAAAAAAAAAATCACACAATTCCCCC
>JAQQAE010016481.1:0-11750 GCA_029823295.1 Pseudamia nigra
GGGACAATTTGAGCCTCCTGAAAAGTTGGTAGTGTTTTGTCCCTACCGTCCCTATGCAAACCTACGCCCTTGCTGTGGAGTAAACAATCGAGTAGAAATTTAGATTTACAGATGCTGGAATCAGAGCACCTGGACTCTTTGCCATTTAAAAGCTATCAATCAGTTATCAAAATAGAGACCAGTTGCTTTAATGCCTAACAGCTCATCAGTGATGGAGTTCAAACCAGGTCTGCTGTCATTTAGTGCTGCATATTACATGCATGTTCAATGTTGTTCCCTACTTGATTATTCAATGATGTCATAATTCTGGGAAGAATACTGATTGCTTCAAGTGTGAGATGGCATCTTAGAAATGCCCAATTTTGTTCACAAAGCAAGCTTATTGATTTAACAGCCAGAGAAGAGAGAATGAACCAGAAAATATTTGTTTTATGGAAGTGAAATGATGTGGTTTTCTGTTGGAAAAGGCAGCGGCTGGTTTAAAACACATTAGAAAAATCAAAGAGAATTTTTGTTTTTTTGCATCTTTTGTGCCCTTTTCATGTTTTACATAATTGTGTGTTTTTATGTCATCCTTATCATTTTCTGCCTTTTTGTGTTTTGGGTATCTTATATATATAGTCTTTTTGCAACCTTTTCACCATATTTCATCCGTTTTCATATTATGTGTTGTCTTTAATGAATTAAAAGCCTAAATAACCTAATTAACCCTGCAGTGTCTCTTACCTCCAGAACCTGGACGTAACTGGAGGGGAACCACCCCCGGGCTCCATCCTTCTCCCCCTCCCACCAGCCTCCGGGCAGAGCCTGGACCACCTTGATGATCTCCCCGGTGTCGAAGCTGAGCCCCTGCTGATGCTGCTCACCGCCGAACGGATACAAACTTTTGCAGTACGATCCAGACATCTCCGCCGGTGTCACGGCTTGAGTCAGGCGGTGATGATCCTCCTCAAAACACACGGGGGGAAAAAAAGTTTGTTTGTGGATTAGATGCGAGTTTTCGTCCACGTCCGGACCTCCAGGTGTTGGCTATCGTGTGGGGCTGAAACGTGTAGCGGTGGGACTCGTGTAAATCCGCGGGCTGTCAGAACGCAGCTCTCCGCTCTGCTCCTCCGGTCTGTCTGCGGGACCAGCACGCGCCGCTCAGGGCTCAGACGGACCTGCGTCAAGTCGCACCGAGTCACATCACAGAAAGCTGAAAACACATCCGGCCCGCCTTCAAAATAAAAGCCGCAAGCTGTTACATCACAGGAAGTTAGAAGAGTAAACGTCCCGCCTTCGAAATAAAAGTAAAAGATTGACACCGGTGTGGCCCTTTAGCCCCTCCCACGTGGCTCCTGTGGCTTCTCTAATAATGCAAGTAACATAATAAATTATGAATTAAAATAAATACAGTAGCATTGAATCAAAAATAAAAAAAATAACTAGATGATGAAAACAATTAGAATCATTTTTTTAAATCCACAAAATTAACAACATAATCAAGTAAGTGTACAAAACCAAGACACAAAACAAAATAAGCAAAATAATGGACATGACTAGGGCAAAACTGAGAAAAACACACCGTGGCATAAACAAAATAATTCAGAAACCAAACAACAATTCACAAAAAAATGAATGCAAAATGATGAAAGTATATAAACAAAAACAAAAACTGAACAAAAATAAGTAGCACGATGGGCAAAATATTCCACAAAATTAAAAAATTATGATCTAATATAATTACAAAAAACATTTTCACAAAAATGAATAAAATGGTGAACAAAATGAACAAAAGCAAATTAAAACTAGATACATAATCAGTGAAATCAACTAAAATGACCAATAAAATGAGCAATAATGTACAAAATAATGAATGAATAAAAATTAACAAGAATGTATTTTACTTTCTGTCTCGAAATGGCTCTTTATATTGTTGCCAACATCTGCACTCGTGGCTTCCAAATGATATCAAATCAAGAGATTGGGTCTCCAATTCAAAAGTCAGCATAGCAAGGCGTTTTATGTATCTTAAGTGTGAAAGATACTGAACTGAATTGAACTTTTTGGAGAAATTCAATAGATATTCATAAAAAACTCAAATCAGCAAGATGTCTTCCGTTTGTCATCATCTGTGGTGTTGGACAGTCACAAAACTAAAACCAAAACTATTCAAGTAATGAGAAAATTCACAAACTGAAGGTGATTACAACATAATATATTGCATTCAAAAGGGTGTTTTGTTCATTTTTGTTTATTTCCTTGATGATTTGTTCAATCTTGTTGCTTATTTTGTTTATTTTTGTTCACTTACTTGATTGTTTTGTTCGTGTTGTTGCTTATTTTGTCAATTTTTTGCTCAACTTCTTGATTATGCATTTCATTTTGTTGCTTTTCTTCATTTCTGCTGATTTTGCTGCTTATTTTATTCATTTGTGCTTATGTTTTAGATTATATGATTTTCAGTTTGAATAATGCTGCTTGTAAACAAAGCAAGAGGAATATGTGCATCCAGGGTGATGTGAGATGCACCCAGGGTCTGCCTCCTCTCATTATGGTTTGGTTTGTACCCCAACTTAATATTTCCACACATATTGGTTATGTCTTCCTGTTCATTACAACTTCAACTTTCTGCTCATTCATTTGCATGAGTGACCCTGAATCAGCTACTTAAAAATCATACAAATTTGCTGTCAAATACAGAAGAATGAAGTTATTTTTTGTCATATTATTTAAGAAAACCACTCAAAACTAGAGATTTTCCTTGTCCTAAATATATCACTATGTGCCATATGGCGAGACATCAGAGTAGTTTTTCAAGCAGCAGGATATGTGCTTTCTGACACTCAAATTTGCTTTATTTTAGAAAGAAAACAAATGCGGCTGTTTTAATTCACACCACAAGATAGAACTATTGTTTTCACAGTGCTTTTTGTGACAGTCAAAACGCAAGAGAGAGAGGAAAAAAGCTAACCCCGTGAAACTGAAACCAGGGGAAGCTATGGTTTTGTGGTTTTTATTTTAAACACTGCATCACACTGAAACTTTTTTTTTGTGGTAATCTGATATTACATAATGCAATATATGGTAAACTCGCACTTATACAACAGATTTTGAGCAGATATCAAACTGCAGGAAAGTACATGTTTCTAACACACTGTAGTGTATAATTATATCACTATACAGTAGTTGTCCAGTAAAAATCACATCTACAAAAAACTGAAATTTGAAGTAATATATTCATCATTACTTATGTTAACACTTAATTAAACATACAGTTACAAAGAGCTGCACACATATTTTACAAACATGAGGGAACACATGACATCCACACAGATGCAGTCACAGCCAAGCACAGACAGCAAGAGAAACTAAAAGAAAACACAAATTATAACAACTATTTGTTTTTTCAGTGTAGATGACAATAAATCTTGAGCATTGAACTTTTGTTAATCAACAAAGCACTACATCAATAAAATAGACCACACCACAGCGACTAACCCACTTGATTCACCTGGACCCCCTTCACTGTTTGTGTAAATGGAGTGAGCATGGAGCTGGGGAAACTGAACCCCGGGAAGGTCTAGATGATGTGTGGTCAGGCTGGGGACCTGTTTCTCTAGACAGCAATCAGCAGCACTGGAGCTCCACAGGGGACCATTTTGGCTCCCTTCCTGTTCACACTGGACACATGACACTTCAAATCCCACTACACCCAGTACTCTGATGACACTGCTACTGTGGTATGTATCAAGAACGGACAGGAAGGGGGAGTACAGACATCAGATAAATGCCTTCTGTGACTTGGGTCAGAAAAACTCCCTCCTCATGAGCACCTCCAGGACAAAAGAAATGGTGCTGGACATCAGAGTCTGTGATCTTTTCAGCCAGTCACAAATGGCAGCGTGGGCATTTAGGTGGTGCCAACATGCAAATATCTTACCGTACATCTGGAGAACAAGATGAACTGGTCCCAGAACACAGATGCACTCTATCAAAAGAGTTAAAATGCTGCACTTTTTCACCAGTCAGCGGTTGCAAGGGCACTCTTATGCTGTGGTCTGCTGGGCACAGAGCTGTAAAGCACCTGGGCAGACTGGTTAAATAGGCAGTGGTTGGAGGGAGGCTGGACTCACTAGGGGTTGTGGTGGACAGATGCACACAGAAGAATTTAGAGGACAACATGGACAACCCAGACCATCCTCTTCACCTTGGTCAGTCCTACACTGCAGGACTGAACCACCATCAGACTGTTCAACACCAGCGCTGATGGCAGACTAAAGACTTTGAACCCTGAAGACACGCTTGGCAATGAATTTCCCTTAAAGGGATCAATAAAGTTTGGTCAATTCAATTCACAACAAACATAACAAAAATGAAAAAAGTAATCAAGACAATAAACGAAAAGGAACAAACTGGTGAAGACAATGAACAATGGACTAAAAAAAGTGAAGGGAAAAAAAATCAAAATAGCAACAAAATTAATTAAAATAATCAAAAAAAAGACCCAAAAATGAGTAAAATAGTCCACAAAAAGAGCAATAGTGGAACAAAATAAGCAACAAAACAGACAAAAGCTGAAGAAAATAATCAAAGAAATAAACAAAAATAATCTACAAATTGACTAAAAAAGGGGCATAATTTTCCTGAAAATGAACAAATGGACATTTTCCAACAGATAAATATATGTTCAAAGTGAAAATACAAACATTAGATGCAGTTGCAGCTTTAACATGTTAGAAATGTGGGAATCATTTCTAATATTAGAATAATTGTTGATTCAACCCCCATAAAAATCAGTGAATGCCTAAAAAAGTACACATTTATTCTATATATGTGTGGTTTCTCACTTCTTTCTGGGATCTCAAGTTGTGTTTCCAAGTTCAATATTATTCAGAGTACAGATACATTTATTTTCGTTTGAATATAAACTCACGGTGACTGTTTATTGGGATTGTTCTAAGGTGACTTTTTCTTCTGCACCAGGTATGTGAGCTCTTCACTCTTCACACTCTGGAGCTGTATGAACCATACTTTAGGTTGTGGACATGTTCAAACCAGATCCATGGGCCATTAAACCCTTTTATTCTGAGTTGGGGAAGGAGGGTAAAAGAGGATGTGGTTTCGGGACATTAAATCACCACACTGCCTTTCATTCATAGTAGCTAAGAATAATACATGTACATAGCTTTGTCTTTTCAACTTTTAAGAAGGAAGGTTAGGAAGGTCTTTGACTCATATGGCAACAAAAAGAAACTGCATTTTCAAAATAAACCATTTAAGAATTAGAGATGAATATAACATATGTGCATTGTGTAAGACATAGAAATGTTTATTTGCAGAAAAGAAATATGATATACATAATTATCAACCAAAACAGGTGAATATTGTTTTCATCGTCCAGTGTTCCCATATCTAGGGCGTCAACACAGCAGCATGAACATGGGCATTTTTTCCCATAAGAAATGAATAAAGAACTCAAAACAGTATGTTCATAGAGTGCCAACGCTGCACTGCCTTTCATCCTTCGATGTAAAATGTTGCCGTAAAAAGGACAGAAGGTGAAGTTTATTATTGTGGCTATAAAAATTGGACAAATATATCATATTGAACAAATAGAAAATATGAAGGTCCGAATCAGTCCGACTTCACCAGCCAGATGAGTTATAACAACACGCCAATCAAACCCCTGCACGGCAGTGATTTGTTGGATAATTTGCCGCAATATCTTAATAAATGAACAAAAAGTTAAAGATAGACCACCACATTACTCCAAATAAAATGTTTGAAACCATAATGACTCATAACAAAAATGTATTCGCCTAGTATTTTCAGATACAAGTCACATGTATCTCTAAGGGAAACACTCACTCATGGGTTTTTCCACTTGGTGCACTTACAACACCAAGCACAAATGTCCAGAGTATTTTTTCTTTAAAGCAGTCACTTTTATTTTTTATTCACTATTATTTATTTTGGAGAAGCAGGTAGTGTTCCTTTTTCTACCACGAGTTACAAGTAAAAACAGGTTGTATTTCAGTTATGCTGCCCCTAGAGGTAAGATAATGAATCACACCCTATCCACTGTGTCTTGTGAATGCAATATTCACCATTTCTCATACAGTTGACACATATTTAAGTGGGATGGCTCCCTTCTATGGGCCTACCACCTGCAGCAGAGGTAATACGAGCCCAGTCCTATGTGGTTTGGGTGGCAGCCCAACGCTGAAACTTGGGTAGTCCAATCCGAGGCTGCCAAAACTAACCTGGGATAGGGGAAGCTCAGCTGTCTGGGAGGAGCTCAGAGTACAAACCATTGGTCCTCCAGATCAAGAGGAACCGATTGAGGTGGCTCAGGCATCTGATCTGAATCTCCCTGCAGAGGCAATTCGGGCATAACAAACTGGGAATCCCAGGACACACTGGAGGTACTATTTCATGGCTGGCCTGGGAATGCCGTGGTTATTCAAGTTCAAGAAATATAGCAATCCATTAAAACACATTTGGTAACTGTACAGACTCTTTGAAAGAAGCGTAGATACAAATCAAGTGACTGAAAAATTGTTCTATTTATAATACAAAATATATCATACACCATTCCATTATGAACTGACACTAAGTATGACAAATAATGTACAGGCCCTGTTGTAAATTTTCAGGTCCATTTCTCAAAACATAAGGTTGATTTGTTAGCTTTTAAAAGTGTACATTTTTTTTCCAATTTTTAGAGTTCAAATAAATATCCCAATTCACAATCTTCACACAAGATTGATCTTTAAATGCTGCCTTGAAAAGGACAGAAGGTGAAGTTTACTTTTGTGGCTATAAAAACTGGACTACTCCAGGTTTTCTGGAGAGCAATAAGGCCTGTTAAGTCATCTACCTGTACAATATATTCATTCTATAATGCCCAGACAAACTTGTTGATACAAATATGCAATGCCTAACAGGAGTGAACATAGCAAATTTTAGTCATGATGATGAATGAACCGAGCATGTCTCCAACACATGCATCTGTCTTTATCAGCACTATGAAAACGTCCAAGTCCAGTACGAACACATCAGATTTTTTAACGCCGTCTGAAGGCGCGTGATATTCTCCAGGCATTGGGCTCTTCGTAACGGTTGTAAAGAGGCTCGAGACGTTGTTGCTTCTTCTGTTTGCTGAGGCGAGTGGGGTCGGACACTTTGAAGAAGGCAGGAGCAAACTCCACCAGCCAGCGAGGGTCAATGGTTGTCACTTCACGCATGTACTCTTTAGTGGTCAACACCAACTCATGATACACAACCCTGTGGACAAAACAGAAAGAGCTGTACAGACAACCTCAACAACAAAAAACATTACTGGTTTCACTACTACATGTTAAGTAACTTCATAGCTGCCGTACCACTCTGGCTGGCGATTGAACAGAGCGCTGGAGGGATGGATGTACACCACTTGCTGGTCAATAAGTGTTCGGTATCCTTCTTGAGGATCCTTCTTGGCTGCATTTCTGAAAAACCCACTGCAAATGGCTTTCTGGACACGCACTGTGGCTTTGCCACAAGATACAACGTCCAGTTTATGTCTGTAGAAGAAAAAAAGCACGGTGGATATTAGTGCACTGATTTCTTGTACTGCTGATAGCAAATTACTTTTTGTCCCGACTTCCTATATCTGTACCTGTCCATTATACCCAACATCTGTTTGCGGATGTCCTGAGCTCTACGTAGGGATCGGGCCTGGATGAAGTTCTCGTAACACCAGGGGTTGGAGAACTTGTTGTTTTTCCAGGAGTTGTAGACAGCAAGTAAGGTCAAGTGATCACCTTCAGGTTGATGGAACTTGGCCTTCTTCTGGTCAGCCAGAGCCTGCTTGTCCTAAACCACAATAATACAAGGAAAACATGAATTTTAGACAAATATTCATAATATCAAGCCATAATAGGCATTAGATTTTGTGAAGCACATACCTTTGGTCTATAGAACACATTCTGCACAGACAGCATTGATACAATGGTGAGCATCTCTTCACTGCAGCCCAGATGGACAGACATGATCAACATCTTACAGAGCATGGGCTCCAGAGGGAACTCGGCCATCTATGAGACAAAAGTCAGACAAAAGGGATTTCTAAAAATCAGGCAATTCAGTGGTGACAAGAAACATACAAGAGACTAGGTCACAAAAAACACCCACACTGTCAACCATTAACTCGGTAATCTTTTAAATTGTCCTCCTTTTATAAGGTGAATGATCTGTAGTGTTGCATTATGTCAAGGTTTCCAATATACAGTTATGCTCGAAAATTCACATATGCTGGCAAATTTTGTGAAATAGTGTCAATTTTTCAGAAAATGACTGATCAGGAAAAAAACTTTTCAAACTTCAAGGTTAGTGGTCAGACAAAGCTATTTATTATCACACAATTGTGTTTGCTCTTTTTGAATGATAATGGCAAGTGGAAATATCCAAATGGCCCTGATCAAAAGTTTGCATACCTTTGTAAGTTTTGGCCTGATAAGACACAAAGATTGACACATGCCAAACAGTACCTACACAAGCCTCAAAACTTCTGGAAAAAGTCATTTGGAATAATAAGTCTAATATTGACCTTTACAGTCACAACCATAAATGCTTGATGGCAAAGTGAATAAAAAATTAAGTTATCAGAAAATACTGGAAAACCCATTGCACTCACCAGCTTCACACACTTTGACATTCCAATACGACAGTGATCCAACACACAAGGCCAAGCAGCCCTATGTTTGGCTATAGGCAAAAAAAAGTGCGGGTTCTGCAGTGGCCATCACAGTCTCACAGCCTCAATATAACTGAGCCACTCTGGGGATATCTCAAAACTACAGTTCATGTGAGACAGCCTAGAATTTGCAAGACCTGGAGGCTTTTCTTTTTTTTTTTTAACCAAAAAGAACAGGCAGCTTTACCATACAACAAAATAAAGTAGGTCTTCCACAAGCATTCATATGATCCAATAATTTGTGTGCGTTACCCTTCTCCCCAGCCGTGTGAGTAAGCCTTCATCATCCAGAGCTCCCAAAGTGTAGAGCTGCTCCATAGCTGTAATCAGAGTCTCCATAGGAGGGGCGTCCATGAAGTCAAAAGACAGGAGGTCATTGATGCCCATTGCCTGGTGAAGGAAACACAAATAGTAAAGAAAAACTCCAATTACCCTAACATTTGGAAAATCTTCTTCTCAGTCAGATGTGATGTTAAAATAAAATCACTAATATCTGAAGTGTAATATACTAGCTCTCAAAATGTTTTTCATACTTTACCTTTAGTGACAGCACAGTGCTTGCCAAGTTGGTCCTCTGGATCTCAGGCACATTGGTGGTGAGCATCTCATCTCTGTAAGCTCTCTCTGTGTAAAGCCTGTAACACTTTCCGGGACCCGTCCTGCCAGCTCGACCTGCCCGCTGCTTTGCTTGAGCCTAAATAGAACACATGAAACTGTTAAAGTACAACTTTAAAATTATTCATAGCTTCTAAAAATGTCTGACTGAACTTTGCCAGCATGTAAATACCTGCGAGATGGGTGTCACTACCAGCTGATCGATGCCAGTCTTAGAATTGTAAACTTTTTGCTTTACAAAACCAGGATCAACCACATAATAGATTCCATCAATCGTCAGAGATGTTTCTGCAATGTTAGTAGCAATGACAACCTAAAGGAAAAATATATATTCTCATTTAAGGGTCAGAGAAACAATCAGATACATTTTGTGGCAACACAGCATCAGTACATCAATACATAATGTTTGGGAAATACATTAACCACATTAGCATTTTTCACCCAAAATAAATATGCCAAAAATTCCGGCCTATAAACCACTACGTTTTTCTCACGCTTTGAACCCCACCTTAAATAACGATGTGGCTTATGTATGACTTTTTACTGGCTAACGAGTTTTATTCCACCAATACAGACCAATGAAATTAGTGAAGAGGTCAGACTGGACCAATGGAAGTGTTAGTGCTAACCCGCACACACATTAAATTCTTCAGATCAGTCATTTGGTCTTCATGCACATACCCTCATCATGGAAAACCCGCAAACAAATGCATATGATGCAGCTTTCAAGTTAAAAGCGATCAACTTGGCTGTCGAAGAAGGAAACAGAGCTGCATCATGTAAGCTTGGCATCAATGAATCCATGGTGAGACGCAGACAGCAGCGTGAGGAACTGACTTAATGCAAAAACATGACAAAATCTTTCAGGGAGGTATGAGAAGCAGATGGCCCGAACTTGAAAACATTCTTGAAGACGGGGTGAACGTGAACATCCGTGGCTTATAGACAGGTGTGGCTTGTATATGTACAAAACCGTTTTTTCCTTAAATTTAATGGGTGCTGCTTATTTTCAGGTGTGCTTCATAGGCCGGAATTTACAGTAATCATGTATTCAAACTGGCCCTGTGAATTTCAATTTAATCATGTGGTCAATGAAGTCCTTCATGATTGCATAAAATCTCTGTGCACCTTTCTGCTGCCTGGCGGTGCAGGGTCAAAAATTCTTGTCTGCATTTCACTGGGCAGAGCAGAATACACTGGCAGAATAATGAGCTCAGGAACATCAGGTCCCAGAGACTTCATTCGCTCATACAGGATCTCACAGGCTGTGTCGATCTCCTCCTGACCAGTCAGAAACACCAGGATGTCACCTGGAAGAGTCAAGACGAGACACTTTTAGGCACAAACTGAGGGTTATTTAGCTATCAATAAGGAATAATTCAAGACTTCACATCATACCAGGAGGCTCAGTCAGATGAATCTGCATGACAGTGATGAGACTGGCATCTAGATAATCAGTCTCAGGTTCTTTGGTGTAGAGAACCTCCACTGGATACGTTCTTCCTGGGATGGTAAAGATGGGTGCTTCATAGAAATATTGAGAGAACTTAACGGCATCCAGTGTAGCAGACGTTACGATCAGCTTCATGTCTGTGCGTTTCTGCACTGTCTGAGAAAAATACACAAAAACCTATTTAGTTTCTGCCACTGGTTTGCCTTTTCCCCCAAAAATAAATGAAATTAGAAACATGTTGATGATGTCTACCTTCTTGAGTAAGCCAAAGAGAACGTCAGTATGGATTGTCCTCTCGTGAGCTTCATCCAACATAATGATAGAGTACTGGCCCAATTCAGAGTCGATGAGACACTCTCTGAGTAACATACCATCAGTCATGTACTTGATCACTGTCTCAGGGCTGGTGCAGTCCTCAAAACGGATGGTGTAACCCACCTAGACAAGAAATCGCAATGAAACTCGACGTTGTCCAAAATGCATGGAAAATGTAACTTACAAAAAGATACTGAACAGATAACAGAGATAACTGTATCAGTCACTCACCTCTTGTCCTAGACAGCAACCATACTCCTCTGAGACTCTCTTGGCCACAGACATGGCGGCCACACGACGAGGTTGAGTGCAGCCAATCTTCCCCCTGGCGGTGTAACCTGCCTCTGCCAGGTACTGAGTGATCTGTGTGGTTTTTCCTGAACCCGTCTCTCCAATAACAATCAGGATCTGGTTGTTATGGACGGCCTGTGACGGGTTAACAATAAAGTAACAAAATTTAGAAATGTATTTTTAGTGGAATATTTTCAGCGTTAATACAATTTAAGGCAAGTGACATAGACACTGGCACAAAATATGTACAAGTTAAAGGAATATCAGAGTGTGATTCTGCTGTTCAATTCAATTCAATTCAATCTTTATTTGTATAGCGCCAATCATAATCGCCGATTATCTCTAGGCGCTTCACAA
>JAQQAE010016482.1:0-11750 GCA_029823295.1 Pseudamia nigra
GCTCTGACTTCCAGGTCATTCTTGTCGAGACCCGGAAGTGACGCAGACGTGACCTGGGCGTTGTTGTCTGGATAATTTGTTGTTATGAGGTTCAAATTTTTTGCAGTTTTTTCCGTTGTTATCCGAATTTGTTGTTGTCAGAAGCGGTTGCTATCCGAGGCACCACTGTACATGTAAATGAGTAAATGCACTTGAATACTACCCACCTCTGATATTAATACATGACTAGAAACAATCTTGTTCTTGCTTTTGTGAATCTAGACTTTCAATTATCTGAGAATGTCAAAGAGACTCTGGAGGTATTTCCTTACGTAGGGTACTCATGTTCATTTGCAGCCTTCTTAGGTTCAGGCTTTCCGACACTGATGAATGTCAAGCTCAAATTAAACAGTCCTGGACATTCTTAAACACAGCAGCTGGCTCTTGGCTCAGCTCTGGTTATTTAATTTGTTTTGCAGTAAATCAAAAGCATTTTCAAACACGCTAATCTTACGTCATTTGTTACATACACTATATAAAGCATGCTCCTGAGACATAACAACTGTCAGTGAATTAATTTCCCCCAAAAAATGTTACCGATCATTGTATTAAATTAACTCCCTTCACCCCTCTGTGCAACTAATTGAAGAAATTCATCTGCCTCTTGTCATTTTCATAAAATTTCTTCTATTAGCATTAAAATGAGACTTCATATTACTTTTTTGTATCAAGCTAGAACAAAGCGGAGCTTGGAACATTTTAACTTTATAATGGGAAACATCTAAAAAGGGAGAAACCCATAATGCCTAGATCATCACAGATTAAAAATAGGAGAGTCAAAATCCTACATATTAGACGGTGATTTTGTTCAAATAGTGCTAAATCTGAGGAAAAGTAAAACTAAAGAAAAATGAAAGCAAATGTAATCCCCATAGGAACCTGAGGAAAAACCTCAATGGTTAATAAACCTAATTGCTTTCCACTCAAATATTTTCTGCTAATATTTACAATTACAGATGGAGTATAGTATGAATCTATAGAAGTTTCCAAAATAGGAGAGAGGAAGGAAAGGAAGGAAGAGAGCGAGAGAGAGAGAGAGAGAGAGAGAGAGAGAGAGAGAGAAGTAACGGAAAACGACAGTGTGTGTGTGTGTGTGTGGGGGGGGGGGGGTGAGAAGATCAAGCCCATGAATGAGCTGCATGCACATTATGAAACAAAGAAGCCCTTTGAAGCTCTTTCAGTCAAAAGCAGTTTCATGGTAAAACAAGAAAAAGCATCCTCTTTAAAGCGATAAGCTTCATGCTGCACATAATGTTGGAAGAGATTACTCTGTCTAGGCACAGTTATCAAATGAGATTAAGATATATACATTCTCCTTGTTCAAGTGAGGAACATTTTAACCAAATTGTTGGTACAAGTCTCCTCAGTAGATTATAAAATCTACACTACAACTACCCTTATGCCGACACTCATAGCCCACACCAAGAAACACATAGCACAGCATGTAAATTATTGTGAAAAACTGCTTGCTGAGGGAATGTTGTCAACACTTCATGATTGACAGAACTACTTAAAACAGCCAACACTGCAGCAATGATCTTTCAGACCTTATTTTGTAATCCTTCTGGCAAGCACAAGTCATACAGGGATACGCAGACATGGCATATTAACTATGTAGAGAAACTGTCCTATGGATGGAACTCTGCTGATGCTTCATGCACATTAGAGAACTATTTCTGGCATTACTGTAAGGTCCAAGTTAACATTCTGGGGGCTCGATTGCTAAGCACTACTCTATCCATGCAGAGCTCCTCAATCCTCATTTGTTGGACTAATTCACAGATATTGGAACAGTAGTTAAATATCTGCACAGTGATATTTGGCAAAGCCCAGTGTTAATAGTAGGATGTTGAGTTAGGATGTGTCAAAGGGAATGCTGCACAGTGATTTATGAGCCAGCATTTCCTTTATGCTTTTGTCTTGGTTTCACACAATTTTACAACTGACAAGACAGCACACAGCGCATTTCAATAAGTGGAAGAGAGCTATCTCTCAGGCTGTGCATCTTCCTGAATGCAAAATTAGTCTAGTGTATTCTGATAAGATCTAGGACAGGCTAAGAAAAGGCCAAATACCAGCATGAATCACTCAGTGCATTCAAGTTAGGACAAAGCTTTCTAAAACTCATTAGGAATGCACATTTCATGACAATTTACTTTTTCACTGTACATACACTGTACATATCTGGAACTTTGGGTCAATATATTTTAGAGAGCCTCATGTCTCTGTGGAGTTCAGGAAAAGATCTTGGCACTGTATATGAGGTTGTGTGTGTCATATAATCAAATCAAACTTGGCTAATTTAGATGAAAATGTGTCAGAGACATCACTAGAAACAGAGGTGGAAGATGATGAGGGAAGGATGACTGAACTCTGCTCAGCAAACAGTGCCTTAGATTATCAGTGAATGCATCTTTCAGTCAAGTTGATGACCTTATTAAAACTCAGAGGAGACTGAGATTGGGATGTGAATATATCAGGAGGACTCCAGTCACGGTGATGCCCATGGATAGCGCTAACTGGGGAGGGCTATTCATCACAGGTTATAGCACCTTTTTATAATGCTGATAGAAATTCACTCTCTCGCTGTCCCTCTCTTTCATTTCTCCTTAATTCTTTCTCTCTATCCTCCATCCATTTTCGCCCCTGGCCATAATCTCATGCATATAATTAAGACAAAAGAACCTGGGAATTGTTTGTCTCTTTTTGTCAACTCCTAGAATAGGATAAGGTGTCAAAATAGGATGCGAAAGAAAACTGGAAATGCTTGACAACAAGTTTTCTGCCCAGAAACCTCATTCACTGCCTTTAGTCAGCATTCAGTGCATGAACCCTTTCTTCTTGCTACTTTGGAAACAATCTTGAATGCAGTCATCAAAGCTAGAATAAGAAATGAAATCATTCAAAATCACACTTGAAGTATGAGCAAAAATACCACTCCATCCACTTAAATGTCTCAGGTACATTTCAGATAAGCTTGTAAAAAGCAAGAAGATTGCAAAACACCACAGGAAAAAAGTTGGAAAAAGGTTAAGTCTAAGAGGCCCCTTGCTTGCCCAACCAAAATACAGGCATCCACTTCATCATCCAGTTAATCAGTGAGGCATAGCCTAGCCAGCAGCAGTACATTGATCTCCACAAAATGACTTGAACAAGATGCCCACCTTAAATGTGACTGAAGATGCTGACATAGATGGTACTTGGATTAATGTAGTGTGTGATGCCGCAAAATAATACATCACTAGAGTAAGGACAGGGGCCGCTGCAAACAGGCAAAATATGCAGTACTAGTAGCAGCAGAATCTCTTTAAGTCTTGAGTGTGTTTCTGTACTGGCCTGAGTTATCCACTGAATATGTAAGTGATAGAATCTTCTTTCATGGGGGAATCCTCCTCCATTCATGCATGTGATTGCTTTGTCTGACCTTGACCATTTCTTAGGACGCCCTACTTGCAGCCGAGGTGACGTAACACACCACTGCGCTACACTGATGTTACTGATGGTTCCACTTAAAGTATGATTACCAACTATTATGTGTGCTGATCAAATTGTCGTTTGTCCCTTTTTACTTTCAAAATGTTTTTCAAGAGAGAGGACTAATTGTTGTCTCTCTGAGGTTGTGATAATGTAGACACGCTGCATCTTAAATGGAAGGCCACTGAGTAGGGCTGAGTGTGGCACACAACAGTACCAATTTCAGCATCATGTTCCGCGTTACACAAGAAAACTGGGTAAACTAACAATCTGAGGGAGCTTCTGAGACAAATCTCACAGGAACATACAAAGATAGTCCAAGGGTGGCTTAGCGGCCAAGAGCTATTCTAGGAAAGGCTTGCACATTTCTTCCCCCCTAAACCCCTGGCTTTCACTGCACTTCTGAAATAAAGGATACTAAAGGTTGAAAATGTCTGTGGCTCCCTTAACATTTCTGTGTTTTTCTAATATGGAATGTGAAACATTTATCTTGAGAACAATGAAAATATAATGAGAAGAACTAAATCAGGTACCCTTTGCCAAGGATGAAAAAGAATTTCCTGCAGTGGATATTAGAAGCACAACCTAAACGAGGCTTTTCGAAAGCTCTATACAGTGAAAAGGGCAAAGAAAATGATTGCAGATGATCATAATAATGACCAGAACATTTGGTTGGTGATTTTCCAGGCATGAACAATTCAGGACATTGCACTGGAGAGACCTTGGCAGGGGGGAGACTCTTTAAAAATGCAAATTTGTATTCCAGACAGACACAGACAGCAGTGATTCTGCTCATTCAAACCAAGTGTTGACTTCATCTGAGACTCCAATATGGACTTGTCATTCCTGCCTCATACCAAGCTATCAAATGCAGCAGACTTCCTATATTCATTATGTTTAGATTTTCCTCATGTTTGCGTGAATCACAAATGTTAATAACAATTCATTTGTGCATCCACAAAACACTGAATGTTGTCTAGACTGTAAATCAACAATCTATATTATCCTAGTTTTTGTGAATTTAAGACTGACTTCATTAAACAACACAGGATATTGCACTGCAGTTTAATAGTGCACAAAAATTAGATGATGAAGAAAAGATTTTCCTAGTTCTGCATGACACACTTATCAACATAATTCAGTAGATTCTTCTTACTTGCTCTAATAAACTATGTTCAGCACATGTAACCCGTTGCTAGGAATTGCATATACAGTATATGCTGTGTCTGCATTTTCCACAACATGTTCTCTGAAATTACATGCAGAAAACTTCTCCCTTTTTCTACCTTAGCTCATAATGAAATAAAGCATACGGAAATATTAATGGCCTAAATAAAACACCATGGGGTTTGTGACGTATTCATAAAAGAGTTGAATTCTATCATGGAGTCAAAGTGTATTAACTTTACAGATCTACTCTACACTCCAGCTTTGCAGCAGTATGAGAGGATTTGCAGTGGATAGAGTGAATAGAGTGTATGGGAAGAAAAAATGCAAAAGGAAAATAAGCCTGTGCGCTGAAATAAACGATGAACTAATCAGTCAACTAATGCTCTAATGGGAGACATCAAAACAGGTGGCATGCTGCACACAGAGCAGTCTGTCAGAGATTCATCAATAAAGTGTTTACTGAATAATATTCTTCCCCAGCCACACTGGGCAAAAAAATAAAAAAAACAGAAAAAAACTGTTGATGCTTTATGCTTTCTGTTGCATTTTATCTCTCAGTACATGTCTCTTTCTAGATATACTGGTCTTTTGATTATCAGTGATATTGTTGTTTAGATGGATTTTCAAATTAAATTGCTTATTTATTTTACTAAAAGCCCTTCATAGTATTATGTCCATCAAGCAATCAGTAACTTGAAGGACATTCCAGTATTAAGAAGCTTCAGTATCTCTGACAATACATTTTTTTCCACTCATTCCATGTTGAAGCTAATTCATTTCCGCAAAATGGCTGCTTTAGTTAAGACTTTGACATTGCAGTATAGAGTTATGGCTTCTATCAGCTTCAGTTTTATTTAAGTGAGTGTCTGAGAGTCTTTACTAAATAATTCAGTATCAGGTACATGGCTATTTTTGTTTATTAAGTATTTTGTACAGTTAACGACTCAGCAACAAACTGCACAGGGGTGTGCCTAGGATATAACAGAGGTATATGTTTAATTCTGTATTGCTGTGCAGATACTTTTTGATTAGGACAAGCATGCACACAAGCCATAATTTGCAAATCTGATTTTAGTGGAGTCAAATGGACATTTATAAGAACCAAATCAACATTCAGAACTGGGCCACACATCAACATAAAACCACTCTGTTACCTCATTTTTTGATGGATGTGCTTTCAAAGGCATAATTTAAACTAATAAATTTCCCTTCCTACTGAAATGCATTTGACAATATGCCACAGTCACAGAATTATGACTGAAGATATGCTCCTACATGTCTTTGTAACAGCCACTGTGAATGCTCTTCTCTTTCTCACAGCTTCTGTATTTACCAGCAATGCTAATTCATAGTTAGGGTAATTGAAGGTAATGCAATAGTTAGGCCGATATGGAAAAAAAAAATACAGCTGAAGGAAACATATTGTAGTTGTTTAAAGCTAATACTGAATCTACACCAAAACATAATATACATAAGAATTTTGCTTGGATACAGTAGTAAGTCATCCTCACCTTCACCAGTTCATAATGTTGGATTCCATTGATCCCAACATCAGGGTCAAATGCTGAGGGTACAGGGTATCGAGTGTTGATGGCTGTGTTCTCTGGAATGGAGATGTTTATAACAGTGGACTGGAAAAGGGGTGCATTGTCATTCACATCCTCAATCAGGAAGCGGATCTTGACCAGTCGAAAGATCTCATCAGGCAGCACAGCTACTTCAATCTCATAGTAGCAGCGTTTCTCAGCGAAGACCCCTGAGCACAGCTTCTCTCGGTCAATTCTGTGATTGGTGGTAAAAATTTCCCCTGTGTTGGCCTCCACTCTCACCAAAGGCACATCGCCTGTCTTGTATACAGGCTTGAACTGCAGCGGTGAGGATAGCCTGATGTTTGGGTCTAGGTTGAGGTCCAGGTCCTTGCGCAGATTCCCGATGCGGACGTTCTCCGGCTGTTCCTCCTTCACTGTGTAGTCCCTCTCCTGGGCCCCACATAGCAAGACCACACAGGTGAGCAAGACCACCAGCACCTGAGCCTGACTTGCTAAGTCCATACTCAAGAATAGATGAGACCTTCACTTCTTCAGCAGCAATTCTGTTATGAAAGATAGGGAACAGAGGAAAAAGGAAACAAAAAAAAAAAAACAGAGCGCACAGTGTCAATATATAGAAATACACATTATTCAAGTTCTGCTGTAATTAGTACGATTTTCCCTCATGGAGCGTTTTCAACTTGACCTTGACCATCCAACTAGTTATGAGCTTGCATCCTTCCTGTGTCTTTGAGAGCAAATTAACAGCTGTTTTACACAATTAACCTTTTGCGACATTCATTGAGCAAGCGGACATGAAAAGGTTAGCAGTTCACAAATTCCCTCCATCCATTTCATCGTTGTAACGAACCATTTCATTTTGAGTTCACTGTCGTAACATAATAGTTCACATTAAACCCCTGTATACAAACTACAAATAAAATACAGAGGAAAAAAACATGCATATCTGAGCCAGTATGTTGCAGTAGTGTCTGTGAACTACACCTTACAGCTGATTTAGAGGCAGCAGAACTGAGCTTTAAGCACTGCTGCTTCCCTGCATGAACACACACACAGAAAGCCACACACTTGGAATTTGTAGTGCTTGACAGCAGCTATTAATGGAGAGCCTCATTTGTACTGAATGTAAACAATTGAGCTCTCAAATATTTCATGAATGCCCATGTGTGTAAACACACAGTGCGATAAGAACACTGTTTAGTGTAACAGCAGTGGAGGGAGACAAAGATGTGAAATTATTTATTGAGGGAGCAACCATCAGTCAAATTAGTGAAATTTAATCATAACTTCATTACATCATGACGAATATGTTTTCTCCTGCATCAAATTTAAACAGCTACTGTACCAGTTTATCATTTGTACTGAATGATGCCTGTGATAAAAACCGCCAAAAGACTGCAGTGCAACAACACATAGGATTATTCATTAATAGGTTTTATTGTGTTGACTGCCATTTGCTTTCATAGTTTAGTTTTGCAAAATACTTCTTTTACTTGTGCAAACCATCTGCCAAAGGGCAAGATCCTGAACTGTCAAAATCCAAGTAGGTCACTGGAAAATGATGAAAGAGTCTTAGTCTAACGGCTTCTATGTCACTATATGCTAACATTGAATATTGACTGTTTTCCCCCTAGTTATTAGATTTAGCTTCCCAATGGAGTCATTAGAGTATGTTGCTTGATGGTTCAACTATATTTTATTACTTTCACAACAATCATAGTGCTAAGTAAGCCTGCACACAGAGGTTTCAAATGGAGAATGACTATTGAGTTTACAGTAATTTCATGTTCAATGCATTTTTTAAGCAGCAGGGAAAGTACAAGGTGTTTAAAATGCATTTAGTGTACACCGGTGAGGGTACAGGGTAAAGCCACCAATGCATAGCTCTGTTTCTCCTCCTGGCACCCCATGTGCTTACTATATTTAACTAATATAATTTCATTGCTTATATCCCACTGTGTGTTTAGGCCAGCCATCCTGTGAGTGTTTATTAACCTCATATGATTTTCCTCAGGATATTGGTTTGTATTCATAAGGCAGCTTTCTTGAAATCAAATGGCCATTTCCTTCAGTGAATGGTAAACATGGATGACAGCCATCACACAAACAATGTACAGCTGGTGCTGAAAATGCATACATACCTGAAGTAACAAGGGACCAAAAACAGCTCTCTAGTTAATGCAATACTCCCAGCTTTATGAAATTTCTACCTATTTGCATGAATCAAATAATTTTCTGAAAAAAAAGGTATGACTACCTAAATTGCTCTACAGGGGTCCTCTAAATTGGCAAGGCAACAGCATTCATAGCCATTGGAGCTCTCGCCCCACTGACAAAGGGGAATTGATTAAAAATAAGAATTTAATTAAGCTGGTTTTGAATCAGCAACAATTGCAAGGCATTTGTGCCGCCTGCAAAGACAGATTTCTTTTCACACATTTTATAAAGCAGTCGCATGAGACCCATTAAAAAACAGTTGGACTGAAAAAAAGAAGAAAAAAAAGGGAGGGGGGGGGACAAAGCTGACATTGATCAGTGTGAGGGTTATTCAATCTACACACATAGCACATTCAGTGTTGTACAGCCATGTCAAAATATTGATGAGTTATATCCCATTAGTAACCGTGGTACACTTTAATTTGAAGAGTGGATCTTTTTGAGAGTGAGCAGCAATTGCTTGACTGTGATGATCACCAAGCAGTCCAAGGCTGATCTTGCACAACACATAATGAAGTTTAAATTACATCCTTAAATGGGATGTGCTTCATCTAAGTGAAAAAAGGGAAGGAAATGAAAAAGATCAAAGCGTGATCTAGATTTCCTCTGCCTTTTAAGTGACAATAATGTTCAATGGCATGAAGGGGTTGTAGGCTGATTCTGACATAAACTACAGGCAGATATACGAATGTAGTAACAGCGGTGACATTCTGGTGATGCCAATGTAATGTTATAAAACTGAACATCAGCTAAAACTTGAGTATGTATAGAAAGATATGCAGCTATGTCATGGCCTACTTAAAGTTAAAGTAGCAAGAAATATTTGTGAGCGGTACATATTGAATTCCCGTAGATTACAAGCAAACTCATATACTTCCTATTATATTTTGTTAATGTCCAGAGCTTGCTCATAATGGCAATTTTCCATTATTTGCAGTTTTTCACTTGTCAAAATTCTTTATAAACCCATCCATGAGGGATACATTAGGGTGAGAGAAGGAATTGTGCTGGAGGGAAAAAGTAAGTAGGAGGGAGAAAGACATCCTAGTTGTCAGTCAGAGTGTCTCCTTTGCTTACATTTCACTAGTCTCCTGGAATGGCTATTTTGAGCCCTAGACAGCAGGTTGAATCCAGTAGGCAAACTCAAGCTTCCCTCCTGGGGGATAGAGAGCAAAGAGGAGCAGGCTGGTCCTGGATCACTTTACATGACAATGTGATGGACAGGCCTTCCTGGTGTTTGTATCCACTGATGGTAGAAGTGAGAGCAGAGGCACAAGACGACTCACACGCTACCCTCACCCCTAAAGACCCTGAACCGTTCACGTGTACTCTGAAGCTGGGACCCAATATATTTAGAAGCCTTTAACTGTGAAAACCAGGTGTGCCATCTGTCAAAATTGTCTGTAGATTCCATGAAATTTTCAAAAGAGACCAGTGCTAGCAGTAATACTTTTGATTGTGTTGGGTCTTTTCTCTTGTAACAACTTTAAGGATTGCTGACAGTTCAGGTTTCTGTCATGATCAGTCAGTTCTTTTTTAGTTCACACTGTGTGAATTCTTCTTCTGTGGCACAAATAAAAATTGTTTTCTCCTGGGAACCTTCAACAATGACTATATCACTTAAGCTGAGCCACAGGGTGATATAGAATGTGACTGTGTTTAACATAACATGGCCACACTGCCAACACACTGTCCATAATATGCTTCAGACAGATAAATTATTCATTTTCAGGTTAAGATATTACTGGGAATTACGCTTCATGATACTTTATTCGAATGAAAAAATAATAACATATGTAAAATTCTAACCCATAATTAATAACAACATTTGCATAAAGTCTGTCACTGCTGTTTGACTGATTAACCCAGTGGCTCTTCAAATTTCAATCAGTTTCTTAATTCTTACATAGTCTTGGACTGTCACCAGTTGTAGTACTTAGGTAATTAAATTGTCACTAGGTAATATTTCTTCCTTTCCTGCATTAGCAAAATGACGAACCAATTTACAACTTTGTAACCATGAACCTCAAGAGGGCAGTCCATATATGCAAATGTAAATGTGATCATTTAGGTATAGCATTACGTAATTCTGATGCTATATGTGATTAGAATTCGCAAATGATCAAATGCAAACATGTCAAGACCTTAAATTATACAATTATGGCACGCCAACAATTTATGAATGAATTTATTTAGAAGACAAAAGTCAGAAAAATTAACGCTGCACTCTGGATCTACATATATTTGCGAAAACAGATCAAATATAATCTTTAAATGGCATTTTCCACATATTTGAAGATTAAAATGTGCTTTAGACATTATAATGGATTATAAAGTAGGTTTCACTGGGGTAGTCATACTCAGCCTATTATTTCTTCATGTAAAATGAAAATGTAACTCTTGAAAACTCTTGAATTAAACTACTTTATATGATAAAATACTTAACTGAGATTGACTTAATGAGCTGACGTTTTATGCAGACACTTTAAAGAGGCTTGAGTGTGTTATACAACCTGTGTGAAATGTAGAAGAAAACAGACATCTTTAAAAACCTGAAGGCATATCTAGATGGTTAGTTGGTCTGTCTTCTTGCAAGTAAGTGCTCTCCAAACTCATCACTACAATTTCCAAAAGCATGAAGAGATGCAGTTGCACATGCATGTCTGCTAATGTGACTAAATGTTCTACATCTACTGAAATGTGCACTGATATTGAAATCAACCAAGTCCATTTCCTCAGTTCTTGTTCTTTTGGTATATTAGGCGTCTGTACCTTCAGCCAAAATTTGCTCCTCACCTTGGGATGGTTTACATTACCATTTAATTTAATTCTCCTGCAAATATTGAGGAGTCTTTAACAACTGGCCCAATATTAATCTATTCCCTATTGGTTGGGTCACGTCCTAGAACCCTAACAACCAACTGTGGCAGGGAGATTTGAACTATTATTCTCCATGGTATATTTCTGTATATACATTTATTAATCCTAGAGTCAAAACGCGAACAGATGAAGCACCTGACATTATGGACTCTGGCAGCTGAACCGCTTGACCAGAAGCGCTCCGTGGCTGCACGCGCCCACGCACCGGGCGAAGCGGCCAAGCTGCCGAGAGCCCTGCACTAAAAAAGTCGCCGAGGTTGGATGCTCTTGGAAAGTAGGCCTATCTATCTAGCGATCAGTGTTGAGCAAGACTAAAGAACGACCCAAGTCGTGACCAGCCGCGTAGTACACACATAATGCGACAAGTCAGCTTAGATTCTCCACAATGCGCCGTGTCCGTGGAAAATGTCTATTTCCATC
>JAQQAE010016483.1:0-11750 GCA_029823295.1 Pseudamia nigra
GGACATGAAGGTAGTTGGTGTGAGAGAAGAAGATGCAGAGGATAGGGTGAGATGGAGGCAGATGATTGGCTGTGGCGCCCCCTGAAGGGAACAGCCCAAAGGAAAAGAAGATGATGATTTTATCCCTCTTTGTTTATGCTTGTTTTTATTTTGGTGGTCATATTCATTTTTGTGATATTTGTTGATCCTTTTTGTTCATTTTGTTGATTTGTTATTGATTTAATAAATTTTCTTAATTAATTTGATCCATTTATTCATTTCATTCAATTTGTTCATTTTCTTGATTTTTCATTTTCTCGACTATTTTTTTTAGTTTATTTAGTGTTTTGTTTTATTCTTTTTTTGTTACATTATTTTTTTGTTCATTTCCTGCAATATTTTGTTAATTTTTGCTAATTTTTTTGATTACTTTAAGCACTTACATGTTGTTTTTGTTCATTTTCTTGATCATTTTATTCATTATTTGTTTTCTCAGTTCATTACATTGATCCTTTTTTATTAATTTTACAGATTACCGTGTTCAGTTTGTTGACTATGCTGTTCATTCTACACATTTTTGAGCAGCTCAGGTATGACAGTGACTCCTCCGGATTTTAAGCAGGTGTCAGGTTTACAGTCAGACCACGGAGGCGAATATTTCCCTTTATACATCAATCACCTGTCGGCTCCAGAAGCTGCCGGTTCCTTCTCCAAATCTTCAATTCCAGTCAGACTTGGACGGACGCGTCCCCTGTGTCTTCTTCCCGACAGAGACGGCGAGAAGAAGTGGTGCCGGAGCGGAGACTGGAGCTCCTGCGTGCAGACGGACGCCGACGGCCAGTACCGGGACTCGTCGGTGTCCATCAGCGATGACAGAACCAGGGCTTTCGTCATCACCTTAAGGAGGCTGCGGATGAGAGATACGGGCTGGTACTGGTGTGGCGTCGGACAGCATCAGGCCGCCGTGCACATCCTCGTCACGCCTCGACCCACCACCAGTACGTCACCAGTGGACACCAGTGGATCATTAGTTGTGTTTACCGGGGGGGGGGCTTCATCGTCCCATCGTCTCAAAACATTTAAGAAAAACTGTCCCTAAAATAACACGTAGAACACGCAGAAATAAATATAACTGTGCGTCAGAAGGCACCATTTAAAACTGTACAATGTTAATTTATATACTTGTAGTTTAAAATAATACAGAAATATCTGATTTTTATATTTAAACACACAACTAGTCACACACTGTTGAATTACACATGCACAGATTTGCATTAATGGTCAAAAGCTTTACCTTAAGTAAAAAAAAAAAAAGAGAATTTGCATTTTGGATGCTGCATTAGTCTGAAAGATACGTACCGAAAGAAAAATGGCACAAGATTGATGAATGTCACCACTTTATTCACCGCAGACAACGAGGGAAATACCTCGCGGAGGAATATTCACCGTGACACAGTATCGTTTTGTAACGTCCTGTACTCGGTGATGATTTGGATGAAAGTAACTAAAAAGCAATCAATAACTTTTTACTCTACACAGAAAGGAATATTGTAAAGAAACTTTCAAAAGCAAGTCACTCATAGTATTTTTGCACATTTTACTTGTGTAATCCCCTCCTTATCATGGAGGGGTTTGTGTTGCTGGTGGGCAGTTCTCCCCCGGTTTGGTCTCCCAAGGCAAACTAGTCCTGACAGTCGGACTAAGAGCGATTCACAAGACCCTTATGCCTAAGCCTTCCTGTGGGCCCCCCACCTGCAGGAAGGGTCTTACGGGTTCGGTGCTGTGTGGTTTGGGTGGCAGCTGGAGGCAGGGGCCTGGGTGGTCCAATCCCACTAGCTCCAACTGGGAGGGGGCCCTGGGGCAGACCCAGGACAGGCTGGAGGGTCTATGTCTCTTGGCTGGCCTGGGAAGATGATGGATGGGTCCCTTCTTTTTCTTCACGGTTGACTTTGGTTTTTTTGTGTCTTTTAAACATTTTGTACAGTCTAAGTCTTTCATGCTTTTTTGACAGTTTTTTTTTTTCTTTTTGCATTTTTTATTCACTGCATGTCTTTGTGCCTTTTGCCATCTTTGTCTTCTCTTCTAGACAATTGTTTCTGTTTATGTCTTACAACGTCTTTTGCACCTTCTATGTCTTCTGTATCTTATTTATCGATTTCGTCATTTGACATCTTGCACTTTTTTGTCTTTTTATGTCTTAAATTGTCGTCCTTTCCAGTGTCTTTTCCTCCTTTCGGATGTTTTTATGCTTATGACTGGTTGTGTTTCTTGTCTTTGCATCAGTTGCACCGTTGCCTAATTGCTTTTGCCTTTTTGCATCTTTTGTGTGCATTATGTGTATGTATGGATGTTTGTATGCATAGTAAGCTCAAATATGACTAATAATCACTATACATCTTCAGTGTTTACTTTCTTCAATGTGGCATAGAATGTGCTGCTTGAACTACATATTCCAGTACATTTTGGGAAGAATTTTGTTCATTTTAGTCATTTTGTTGCTTATTTTGTTCATTTTTGGTCATTTTGTGGATTGTTGTATTCATTTTTGATTCAGCTTTTTTCATTTTGTTGCTTATTTTGTTCATTTTTGTTCATTTTGGGGATTATATTGGTAATTTTCTATTCAGTTTTGTTCATTTCTTTGTTTGTTCATTTTTTTATTTTCTTGATTGATTGATTTTTATTCATTTCTGTTCTTTATTGTCAATGATTTTGTTCATTCTTGATCCATTTTTTTATTATTTTGTTAAATCTTGTTCATTTTGTTGCCTTTTTCATTTTTGGACATTTTGTGGATTATTTTGTTTATTTTCTACTCCGATTTGTTCATTTTGTTCCTTGTTTTTTATTCATTCTTTTGTTATTTTCTCAACTGTTTGGTTGATTTTTGTCCATTTCAGTTCTTTATTGTGAATTACTTTGTTTGTTTTTTTATCACTTTGTTAAATCTTGCTCATTTTGTTGCTTATTTATTTTCTTTAAGGCACAAATCAATGCATTAACAGTTCTACAGAAACACAGAAAATCAAAGTGCTCAGTGGTCGGAATTTGTAGGAGGATCCTGAGATGTTCGACCACAAATACCCAACAAAATATTTAAACAATACCTCCATCCTCGAGAACCTAACTCGTGACATGAAGCACATAGTTAATATTGATTTGATTAATTTAATTCAATATGACTTCAATGGCCATATTTCATTACAAAGTACATTTTATTTTTCAGTTTAGTCTGGAGGAAAAATATTCTGCTTTTCCTTGTGCTACCAACAGGTTCCTGTTTTTCATAATCACCCACACATAAGACATCAAAAATGAAATCTTTTACTGGGTCAGTCACATCCTCACTTTGAATTTCACCCAGCAACAATGTCCGTCCTCTCCTGGAGTATTATTAAACCTGTCAGTCAGGAGCCCACTGAGCTAATGAGAGTGGACAAATAGGTCCCAGACAGTACAGGTGACATTCTCTGCAGCACACTCAGACACAGAGAGTGACCTTAGAATGACCATATCTGCCATCTTTGTCCTTTGGTTTGAATTTACTTTAAATATAAATAGAGCCTGGTGATAGAGTCAAAAATGGTCTCACAGTTCAAATCCAACGGCGGATGGATTTGCTGTGGTGACCCCTAAAGGAAGCATATCAGTCAAACTTAATAAATATCATGATAAATGTTTTGATCCAGAGTGAAATTCGAAGAAAGAAGCTCATTGACAAAAATGGCATAAGATGCAAAAAGACAAAAATGTAAAAGATGCAAATAATATTAAAAAAAAAACAACATAAAAGACGAAAGTCTGAAAACAGCATTAAGAAGCTAAAAGACAAAAAATAGGACTCAAAAAGTCACATAAGTGACAAAAGGTGCAAAATGATTAAAGTCATCATAAAAGACAAAAACCACAGGGAATACAAAAATAGAAGAAAAAAACAGCAACATAAAGGGCCAAAAACAACATAGGATTGAAAAAGACACAAAAATAACAAAAGATGTAAAAATATAAAAATGATTTTTAAAATAACACAAAAACTACCTCACAAAAACAATGCATTATGTAAAAAGACTAAAACAAGAAACCGAAAGACACAAAAATGACATAAAACATGCACAAATATGAAAATGCAAGAGACACAAAAAAGATGAAAAAAACGATATAAAATACACAAAAACATGAAAACAACAAAAGAATAAAAGAGACTAAAGTCATTTGCTAAAAACAAAAATGTAAAAAAAAAAACCAAATCACCAAAAGCAACATAAAAGACACAAAAAAGAAAAAAATCAACAGAGAATGCAAAAAGTTTAAAAGGAACATAAAATGCAAAAAAAGACCTAATAATGACAGAAAAAGCCAAAAAAACAGCATAGGATGCAAAAAGAAAAAAACAGTTAAGACACAAAATGACCAAAAATCACACCAAAAAAAAAACAAAAATGTAAAAGACACAATAAAAGGCTAAAAAAAACAACATAAAGGACAAAAATAATGAAAACAGCATATAAGAAACAAATACACTAAAGCAACTAAGATGCAAAAAGTCAGAAACTACATAAAAGTTGCAAAAAAGATGAAACTGTAAAAGACACAAAACAGACAAAAAGCAACATGAAAGATGCAAAAAGACAAAAACAACAAAGAATACAAAACTATTAAAACATATCATGCAAAAAAAAATAGAATAATGACGCTAAAAAGCCAAAAAAAAGTTGGTGTCTGATCCAACGATACTAGTCAAAGTATGCATGCCTGATGTTTGGAAGAGGGCATTTAGGTTTAACTAAAAGTAATAATTACAAACTAACAGATTAGGAAAGAATGAATAATAGTCATCATGCTGCTCAATCCAGCCTTATTAGTCACTGAAACATGATAAATGCCGCTTAAAATGTTTGTCTTGTGCTGATTACTGAAAGCACTGAGTGTGTCTGTGTGTATCTGTGGGAGTCATTGTGCCAAACAGACCATGAGATGGAATCATGTGATAACCTTTACGGTTATTAGACATTTTCCACACACAGAGATAGCTATGAAAGTTCTGTACAGACATCTGAATCCTAGTAACAAACAACAAATGAAACAGAAATAGAATCCTGATGACGTCAAAGCCCAACTTACTTGCAATAAAGTCCCGCTGAACACGGTGTACATGAAGTGGAGCTCTGCAGCGATGCAAAGAAACCTGACAGCAGTGAGCAGAAGAGAACTCAACCCATCTGTCCTGTTTTCTCACAGGTTTGTAGATTATAATAATGTGGTAACCGACTATTTCCCATATTCTGCATCTGTTATCATGACTTTGTGTCTACATGTAAATAAAACACACCTGGAGAACAACTTGTGCAGCTGTCCTGACCAGTGTTATTGTTGAAGGATCCAGCAGGGCATGCACGACATAATGGACTTCCAGTGACACTAGAAAATGGACAAGTGGAAAAGAATACTTGAGTGGATGATACCACTGTACAGAAAATTCACTGAAATAATACCATAAATCTTACTTGGTGTAAAAACCTCGGTTGCAGGGCAGACACTGCTGCTGTCCGGCTAGAGGCTGATAGAAACCTGTCGGGCACAGCAGGCATGCTCCAGGAAATAGACACTGCCCAGGGTCAGAACAGCACGCACATAGCAGTGTGTCTGGGAATGAAATAGATGGTGGTTTTTTAACATAAAGCTGCAGCAAATGAATGAAAATGTCTTCCTCTTTCAGGAGTCTGTATCACAAAGGGACCTCAAAAATGCCAGGATGTTTTCAAAGGTTCAGCTCCACTAACTCACATTTCCCATGAGGTTAAGTGGTCTCATGAAGCTAGATATAAACTAGCCTTGTCAAACTCAGTTCAGGATCACCTGCAGGTTCCTCATAAGAAGAAACAACTATAATCTATACAGGCAGGAGGAATTAAAATGTACAACAGACTAACAACAATCAAGGTGCTGCACCAAAAAACAGGATGGGCCAACATCTTGACAATATTTGACCATTCTTATTTGACAGATTATGAGGGCGTGTCTTGTGCACAGCCCCCTCCAGGACATCCCACAGATCTTTTATTGGCTTTATGTCTGGGCTCTAGCTGTGCCATTCCAAAACTTTATCTTTCTTGTGGTGAACCCCAAGGCATGATACTGCCACCACCATGCTTTACTGTGGGTGCGGTGTCCTTTTGGTGATTTAAAGTGTTGTTTTTGCACCAACCATACCTATTGGATAAACATCCGAGCCCGGTGACACTTTCTCTCAAAAGCATGAGGGAAATATGTAATAATCTGATGAGATCAGGGTGATTTTTTAGCCACAATTCAAGAAGGTATGTTTGGTGCAAAAACAACACAGCAAAGGTAGCATGGACTTTTTGCTGGATGACACAAAAAATACTGCCTACAGAAGATATAAATTCTCATGCTTACAAATTTTATCTCAAAGCAGCTGATACTTTCTTTTTAATCAACACAGGCAAGATTATATGATCTTAAATGTTTAAGTCTTTTATGGATGACCATCTCATGAAAACAGGTAAAAGGAGGTATTATGTTAGATTGCAGTTTCAGAGACTCACTGTTGTCATATCGGTATCCGGGTGCACAGGCCTCACAAGTGGAGGTGTTGAAAGCAGAGCAGCTCGGGGTCGTGCTGCTGAGAATCACGGGAGTGACAGTCAGACCGGTCACATTCTCGACCAGAGTGGTGCTCATCACGGCAGGCGTTAGTGTTGTCTGGCTCAACACGACGCCTGCAACACAAAGACACTGGAGGCTTTGAATGAGACATTAAGTGGCAGACTGCAGTGCAAACACAATTTAATTTACCTGAATAAAATATAATGGTGTAATGAGGTAAAATAAATTGAGTTACGGAGGTGACCCACAGCTGAACTGCAGCAAAAAAGGAGGAAGTCCGGATATTTTTGTTTTCTAATCCCATAAGTTTAATACAACGGAGCACTCACAAAGGCATCTGTTTCACAGAGGATTATCAGAGCTGCTCTACTAGAGACCAAAGGTGAAAGGTCACACTCCCAACATTTTTTTTACATTGGATCCAATCAGACACCACTTCAAAACATGAATACCACATAGCATATATTTAGTTTTGGCAGTTTTGGTATAGCTTACATAGAACATGTAGAATATTTTACTTTATGAACATCCTGTAAAAAACAACAAATCACTCAAAAAGTAACTCTTCTACTGGGACAGGTTATCTAATGGGCATTCTGGGCCCATGTGCACTTTGGAATACTCCTTTACATGTATATGAGTAGTTTTTTCAAATAAATGGACTGCTGAGAGTAGTTGTTTTGCAGAATACGCTTAATCTTTTTACTCTGACATTTGTGATGAAAACATTGTACTTTTACTCAGTTACGTTTGACTATCTCAATGAACATGCAGTAAAAAATGTTGAAATTGTAAACATTAACAAAATAATCAAATAAATTAACAAAAAATTATATATGCAACAAAATGAGCAAAAACTTAAAAAATTTAACAGAAAAAATTAACAACATGAATAAAATAAGCAAGAAATTTTTAAAAAGTAAAGTGCAAAATTAATATAACATGCACAAATAAACAAAATAAGCAACATAATATGGAAATATGAAGAAAATAATCAAGTAAATTAATTTTGGTGAGCAGGAAATGCTGAACAAAAAAGAAAGTATGGACCAGTGGTAAAAATAAATAATCAAGTAGTTTTAAAAATGAAAAGAAAAAATAACCAACAGTACCGCACAAAAATGACCCAATAAGCAGCTAAATGGATAAACATGATCAAAGTATTCAACGAAATGAATAAAAATGACCAAAATAACTAATAACTAGTCGCTATATGATGAAGTAACTCACTACCTGAGCAATTTTTGACTTTTTCTCCACTTTTACTCAAGTGAAATACCAAATTTGATGCATCTATAATTACGTCCATTCAGTCTCATGGGTATAAATATAATATATATAGTAATAAATATGATAAATAATAAATATAGTGGATCTGTTGTGTTTCACTGCATTCAGAGCCAATGTGGCACAGGAGGGGAATTGAGAAACAAATTTAATTTGTTTTAGTGCTTTTATTTTGAGCTGCAATTTACATTACATTCTATGAAAGCTACATTGTTTTTCCCACAAAAGAGCATGTGGTCTTTTACCCCAGCCTCATGCAGTGGTCGGTAGACAATACACAAACAGTACTCAAATAAAAGTACAGTAGTGTTATTTAATAATTATAGTCACTCGAGAAGAATTACTTATAGTCACAGGCACTTCAGTAGGAATAAAAGAAGTATCCCACATAAAACTACTCAAGTAGTGAATAACTTCATAACATGGGATTTATTATAGCAGCATATATTGTGTTCATACAGGTATTTTGGCAATTTTTGTTCTTTTCCTTGATTATTTTGATCATGTTTGATCATTTAATTCCTGATTTTTGCTCAATGTTGTTGGGTGTTTTGGCCATTTTTTAAACTTATATCATCACTGTTATTGCTTAATGTCTTCACTTTTACCCATTCTGTTCCTTATTTTGGTTTGTGTGCAGGTTTTCTTGCAGATTTTGTTGATTTTGTTACTTACTTGATTATTTTTACCATTTTTGGTGCTTATTTTTGCTCATTTTCTGGAATATATTGTTAATTTGTGTTTGTATATTTTAGAATTTACCGAATTATTTTGTTCAGTTTTGTTAATTTTCTGTTGTTAATTTGCTTTTGGTCATCATTTTTGTATATTTTTGCTCACTTTGTTACTTAGTTTTTAAATTTTGTTAATTTGCTTTATCATTCTGTTCATTTTTTACACCTACTCATTCAGCTGTGGTCAAATGAAACTGAGTATAAGTATGTTTTCTTAATCACAAATGTAACTGAGTAAGAGTAAAAAGTATTCAGCAAAACAGCTAATAGTCCATGCAAAAATCATTACTACCAAAGGACCCTTCATTTACACCCATATGTCTGTGCCATGATGATTTATGTCCAGCTTATTCACCTGTCACCACATTAAAGGCATCCAAAGTTACAAAAAGCAAAATGCAGCTTGATGCAGAAACCTGTGCAACAACCGTCAATGCTTTCAACCCATTGACGTTGTATAACTCTGGAAGCCACAGTTATACAATGCAAACAGAGTCCAAATTGTGGCCATAATCACATTAGCCATGTGCTCTTGAATATGAGCCATCCTACTCATGCAATGCAATTATTCAGAAAAGGGGTCATTTGTTTGTGTGGGTCAGTCTCTTCTGCAGTGTTGGCAAAGTGTCTCACTCAAACAGAATGAGCTGCTGGAATCCTGTTAGGAATTTAAAAATATGTACAGTATACACAGAAAAAAACAGACATAGCATGGGGACAAGGTGGAGATCTAATCAAACTGAAGGATGTTTGAGAAAAAAGCAAGTTTTTTTTAAATAAAGGAAGAAAAGATTTTAAATTACTGCCAAAATGCAATTAGTTTTATTGAAAATACTGATGTGACAGTGCAATACATTTTGGGTGCTGAACAAATCATTTTCTGTGTTCTGGTGACTTGTTAATGCATCAGTTTGTGTTTATACTGCATAAGATTATGAAGGTAACAAAAAAATGTTAAAAAATAATTTAAAATCAAACACAATGACCAAATATGTAAAAAAAAAAACGTTTAACATATCAAAAAAACACACAATCAGAGACAAAAAGGATCACAATTGAAGAAAGTAGTCACAAAAATGAAGCAGCACCAAGCAAAATCATCAAGCAACTGAGCTGAAATTAAATAAAATAAAAATATCACCAAAAAATTTGCAAAATAATAAACATTGAAAATATGATCAATAAAATGTACAAAAGCAAGCCAGTTAGGGAAATGAGAAAAACAAAGAAACATAGTGCTTGACAAGGTTGAACAAAATAAAGTAACCCTCAAAATGAACAACAATGAATAAAATGATGACTGAAAAAACTGAAACTTTCATTATCATTATTTATTCCATCCATCCATCTTCTACCGCTTTTCTGGGGGATCAGGTCACAGGGCAGCAGCTTGAGCAGGGAGGCCTACACTTCTCTCTTCCCAGCTACTTCGTCCAGCTTGTCTGGGTGTATCCTAAGGCGTTCCCAGGCCAACCGAGAGACATAGTCCCTCCAGCATGTCCTGGGTCTTCCCCGGGGTCTCCTCCCAGTGGGACGTGCCTGGAAAACCTCACCAGGAGGTGTCCAGGAGGCACCTGAACCAGATGCCCAAGCCACCTCATCTGGCTCCTCTCGAAGCAACGAGTCTACTCTGAGCCTCTCGCAGATGACTGAGCTTCTCACCCTATCTCTAAGGAAGAGCCCAGCCATGAGCTTTGGGTCATAGGTGACGGTAGGAACGTAGATCGACTGGTAAATTGAGAGCTTTGCCTTTTGGCTCAGATCCTTCGTCACCGTGATAGACAGCTGCGGAGTCCGCATCACTGCAGAGGCCGCACTGATCCACCTGTTGATCTCCTGCTCCATCCTTCCCTCACTCGTGAACAAGATCCCAACATACTTGAACTCCTCCACTTGAGGCAAGACCTCATCCCCTCACCCTTTTCCCGCTGAGGACCATGGTCTCAGATTTGGAGGTGTTATTTCTCATCCCAGCCGCTTCACCTTCAGCTGCAAACCATTCCAGTGCGTGCTGCAGGTCACGGCCTGATGAAGGCAATAGAAGCACATCATCTGCAAAAAGTAGAGATGCAACCCTCAGGCCACCAAACCGGACCCCTTCAACACCCTGGCTGCACCTAGAAATTCTGACCATAAAGACTGTGAACAGAATCGGTGACAAAGGGCAGCTTACAGAGTCCAAACCTCATTGAAAATGAGTCCAACTTACTGCTAGCAATATGGACCGAGCTCTGACACTGGTCGTACAGGAATCGAAAAGCCCTTATCAGTACATCCGACACCCCATATTCCTGGAGCACTTCCCACAGAACTCCCCGAGGGACACGGTCAAATACCTTTTCCTGATCTACAAAACACATGTAGACTGGTTGGGCAAACTCCCATGCACCCTCCAGGACCCTGCCAAGAGTGTAGAGCTCGTCCACCATTCCACAGCCGGGACGAAAACTACACTGCTCCTCCTGAATCCGAGGTTCAACTATCCGACGGATCCTCTTCTCTATTACCACAGAACAGACCTTCTGTTCTGCCAATCCAGAGGCACTGCCTCCGATGTCCGCGCAATGTTGCAGAGGTGTGTCGGCCAAAACAGCCCCACAACATCCAGAGCCTTAAGGAACTCCAGGAGGATCTCATCCAACTCTGGGGCCTTGCCACCAAGGAGCATTTGACCACCTTGGTGACCTCAGCCCCAGAGATAGGAGAGCCCACCCCAGAGTCCCAGGGTTCTGCTTTCTCAAAGGAAGGCATGCTGGTGGGATTGAGGAGGCCCTCGAAGTGTTCTGCCCACCGACCCACATCTCTAACTGAGGCCAGCACTGCACCATCTACACCATACACAGCGTTAACAGCGCACTGCTTGCCCCTCCCGACCGTCCAGAAGTCTTACTCCAGAGCCTCATCAAACTCCTCCCACAGCTGGGTTTTTGTTATATATTCAAAGCAGGGTTTTTAAAAGCCAAAACTTGAAATATAGACACCCCCAATGTTAAAGTTGAACATTAGTTTGTTAACTTTAACAAAAGTTAACAAAATATTCAAGGATACAGAGGAAACTTAGAGGGGATCGAGCATTCTCTGTTCTGGGTCCTAAACTCTGGAACGAGCTCCCTCTGCTCATCA
>JAQQAE010016484.1:0-11750 GCA_029823295.1 Pseudamia nigra
CCCGGGAACGGGGCGCGTGGGGGGTCTGGGCGGGTGGGGGGGGGGGGGGGGCAGAGACGGTGCAGCAGGGGCAGGAGGCGGGGGCAGAGGCAGCGGCGGCGGCGGGAGAGTTGGCGGAGGTGGCAGAGGAGTGACGGTTGGAAGCGTAACCGAGGTTACAGTTTGGAGCGGAGGTGGAACGTCAGGGATGGTTCCGTTCTTAGTCGGCGGGTCGTCTGGCGGTGGCGGATGTTGGAGCCTGTAGGTGGCGCTGTGGTAGAAGCCGTAGTACTCCAGAGCATGTCTCGCCCTGGCTAACCTCAGCCTGAAATACAAATTGTAACTAAAATCAACAAAGTAGTGGAGAAAAAACATAACAACATAAACTAAATCAAGAAAGTCAACACAAATGAACCAAATAAGGAATAAAATTAACAAAAGTTATTAAAATATACAAAAAATCCCTAATATGAACAAGAAAATAAATAAAAAATAAACAAAATTAACAACATAAAAAAAAAACAAATCCAAAACAAAGGAAAACGTCTTGGAAATAAACAAAGATGAACAAAGACAATACACAACATGAACAAAAGTGAACTAAATGAGGAACAAAGTGAACAACATTGAATAAAAAACAAAAAATAATAAGTAACATAAACAAAATAATCCAGAAAGTGAATACAGTATTTGCTAACTAAACAATAATTCAGACAAAACTGAACAAAACCCAAAAAGCCCTATCATTAGCAAAATTAATGAAACTTAAAATAATCAAGAAAATGAACAAAATAAGCAAAAAAAAAGAGCAAAAAAAAATCAATAATGGAAGGATAAAAAAAAGATAAAACTAATTCAGGAAATGAACAAAAATTCTGAAATATGATCATTAATTCATAAATTTAAACTATGGTGGAAAGACAAATGTACATGATTAAATACATTTTTTGTTGTTTCTTTCTATTTATAATAAGTTATGCTTATTGTCAAATTTAATGTAAAATATCCCCCTGAACATAAATGTAAATTGTTCACTGACAGTATATCTTTGGTGCACTTAAAGATATGCAATTTGTCGGAGGTGTGTGGTTTTTCTTCTGTCGACTGGACTGGTTATGTGGATTGAAGACATTTTGTTACCTATCAAGGAAGTTTCTTCAGTTCTAACTGGTCTAATGTGTAAATCCAGAATTCATATTCAGTGACTCAGGACTCCACCCTTTCATCATGAAGGCATTAGTTTCACCTGGGCCAGGGTGGTTGGGGTCCCTGTCCCTGGTAGGGTCAGGGTGGTAGTTAGAGGCTTCACCCTGTGGATGGTGACAGGAGGAGGGTGAACGACCCAGGAAATTGCATCCAGTTTGGCTGGGGAGAGTTCGAAGAACAGAACGGTAAATGGGTGAGAGATTGTGTCTTAGACCTCCCCTATATTCAGAGAGGGTTGTTCCAGATTCACAAAAATGGCTTCCTTCGCCTCCCGCTCAAACCACCTATCCTCTCTGGCCAAGATCCGAATGTTGTTGTCTTCAAAGGAATGTTTTTGTCCTCCACATGCAGGTAGACTGCAGAGACTGGGTGTTATTTGTGGTGTTACAAGGACAAATGTTGAATTTAGTCCTGTCGCACAATGGTGAGGAATCCTTTAAAAATCTTCGGTATCCAGTCAATGATCCAGGTCACTGCCACAATCTGATCCACTGGTCATTGTGACATTTCTGACCTATCCTGACCATTTCATCTAAATCTGTTCTTAACTTTTCAAGTTATGTTGTGAGAAAACAAACAGATTAACTAATGCCAACAAAAACACAACCTCCTTGATGGAGGATAAAACAAAATGATCAGTAATCAAGAAAAAGAAGAAAAAAACTGCCTGATTAGAAAAAATCCAGACACAACTGAAGACTTCAAAATGAACAAAATAATCAGGGAAAACAACAAAAACTGACAACAATGAACAAAACTGCTGAAGAAATGAACAAAAATGAACTAAATCATCAAATAAATAAACAGAAAGAAAAAGAAGAACACAAATGATCCAATTAACAAACAAAATGAATAAAAAAATGAACTAATAAGTTATAATAAATTTGGTTCTAAAATCCACTAAAATGTGTTTTATGCCTCTAGACACAATCTCATCTTTTGTTTTTTTACTGTCCAAAAGCGGCTCTTTGGATTGTAAAGGTTTCCAACCTGACACCAAACTGCAGTGAAAGTTGGCTGATTCAGTAATGTGTCCATGGATTTGATGCATCTTCAACATTTACGGAGCTAGAAAACCACCATTATGGAAATACTATTTATGTGAATAACTATTGAACTAATAATATGCGTCTGATTCCAAATGTTAATGGTACAATTTCATGGTCAAATAAATGTAAGAATATTACCACAGTATTGCTTTAATAACAGTATGGGGTAAAAAAGCAAAGGTTCAGATGATAATGGTAGGTTTTCATTATGAAGACAAACAGCTGTCTTGGTGGTCTGCTAGAGTTGCGATTTACCTGATTAGATTTGGGAGGTTAGTGATTTTGTGACATCACAAAATAATGTACATTTTGGTCATGGTCATCTTCGAGGCAGTGCTCAATCCAAAATAATTATTGGTCCCTAGTGGGCTTTAAAGGAAAGCTTTTTGGATCTTGTGCATTTTTATTTGCTCTATTGATTTCAAACATTTCCAACACATCATAATTATACTATTTCTCCAAAATAATACTGACAATTTTTTGTGGAAAACATGCAAAATGTGCTGTACTGTACTTGTCAGTGCACTTAAAGGCTCATTAATGATCCTTTTACCTAAATTAAAACCATCCACTTCAAATGATCTGTCACTGCCTACATACTTGTATAACATTTCTGAATCTTACTTCTACACACCTGTGTCTCAGCTGTAGGAGCCTGTAGAGCAGCAGGAGGATCACAGCTCCGGCCAGAGTCACCAGCAGCACAGCCAGCCTCACATCCAGGCTCCCACATGTTCTCCCACCAGACCCTGGGCTGCAGGCCCTGGGGGGCTGTGGTGTCTGCAGCTGGACGGGACCCTCCATTCCAAGCTTTGGGTTGATAATGGCCTGGACCAGGACGGGCTGGATGGTGTCCAGGACGGCTGGGGAGGGATCTGGAGTGAGGTGCTGCTGGTGACCTGATGAGCAACCTGCATCTCATCCAGGTTTGAGCTGCAGACGCTGTGGGTGCAGTTTGAGCTCAGTTAGTCCCACATGATGAATGGAGGCTGAGGGAGGAGAGCAGGTGTCTGTGTGGAGCTGGCGTCAGATGACTTCAAGTGTCTGATATCTACAATCTTACAATATGTAAACATGAACACGCATTAGTCTTCATTCTGGGTCTGAATGACAGAAACTATTTTCAGTACAAACGGGCTTTGTCATAAAACAATATTTACTGTATATTTACCTGTGGAGGTTTTGTTTTGTTTGCAAAATTCTGTGAATTTCAAAGTTTGAAACTTTCCATGGGAATTAACTGGAATTTGTGGGAATGAACCTGGAATTTTCCAACTTGAAGGTTGGCCCTTAACAGAGATTTTAAGTATATTTCAGAAAAATGTATTTTAGCATAATTGCGAGTAAAACAACCAGATTTCATGCAAGTGTCCTTGAGAATATCTATGCTATTCCTCAATCACGTGTACATAGCACACTCTTGCTGCAGGGGAATTGAGGCCACACCCCCTACGTGCACTGTGCATTCCTCCGTCACATGTACAGGTGATTTCTAGAATCCGGAAAAAAATTTATAACTACCAGTAGTTAGACCAGCCAAACAACTGGAATGGTTTTCAAAATATTTTACAATTCATGTCCAGAAAAACATGTTGCAGGAAACAGAAAAAGCAGCATCACATTTGAAGTAGCTAGCATCATGATAAGCACATTTGCATGAAATCTGGTTGTTTTAGTTAAATCTGTGCTAAAATATATTTTCCCCAACTATATTAAAAATATTAACTTCCCATGGAAAATTTCTAGATCGTTTCCAGAAATTTACCGGAAATTTTCCATCCCTTTTCTAGGCTATATCCAGGGCATTTTGCCTGTTTGTTCTAACATTTTGGGGAACTTCTTAGTGAATAATACATACACCTCAAAAACACGGTGGTTAGCATGTGCACCTGGCACGTGGGGACCAGGGTTCATATTTTAATGTGGATCTGAATGATGTTCCAGATCTGTGAGATGAATATCCATATTTGTTTGGTGACAGTATTTATGTTTCTATGGTCCAGTAATGGACAGAGATGCGACGACCACCAACTTGTAGCTGAGCTCATGTTGAATCAGTATCCTTCAATCACATCTGTAGAAACGGAAAAGTTTTATCCTGATGAATATGGATTCATCATTGGATTCATCCTTATGGAGAATTGGATTTTTCTTGATAACTCATGATCTATTGAAGATAAAATTATGATTCAGGATGCTATATGTAGGTTTTCAGAGTCAACCAGTTAGTTGATGTCAGACGCATTCCACCATTATGGAAAATCTTACACCTTTTGTCATAAATTACCATGACTAAAAATGGTAATTGTTTCATATCTCTTTCCTGTGTCACACGTTGCCTGTATATCACAAAGAGGGTGAAGGGTGAATAAACAGCCCTGGTTGTTTTTTAACAGGATTGTGCAACAAGTCAAACCAATTTTCAACAAATGAACACGTTATGCAGAAGATACACGTCTGCTTTCTGTGGAAAGATACAGGATGTTTCTGGACTTATGGTGATGGGTGCTGTGCTAGCATTAGCCCGCTGCTGCTTCGCAGGCTGTTAAATACATGTGCTGGGTTTATAAATTGTTTTGGATGTTTGATGTATTTCCTTCATTACATGAAATGGCAGCTTTGGAAATATTGTAAGAGCCCCTGCGGTCATATTTATGTGTAAAATAAAACTGCAGTTTTGAAGGTGTCTGCCACGCTGGACAGGCTGTAAACAAAACAGCACGTTATGCACACGAGGGGATTGATGCAGGAATTATAAAGCAGATGAACGATCCCAAGGAAGCTCAATTACCATTCCTTTTCTTCTTTCATCTTTTATGTCTCTTAAAACCAATAATATCTGTGCAGTTTCCTCAGCATTCACTGAGAACCTTAAAATTGCAAACATTTGACATTTTATCATGAAAATTGCCAGTATAATTTAAAATCTAAATATATATATATTGTGATGTTTTTGGTCATTGTCAGCATCTTTTAACAACAATACATAAAAATATCACAAAATTTAGCTATAAAAAGAAATTTTAGACTTTAATTTATCTCATAGAACTTGAGGAAATTTTTACTTGATCAACAGTTGAATTTAGTTTATGTTGTGAACAGTTAAATTACTTCATTAAGCATTTATTATTTAGTGTTAACATTCTAATAATAGTGTATTTGTAGATAAAAATATAAGGATATATATGTGCAAAATAAAGCAATGAATGTAAGTTAATAAAATAACAATAACAGTGATAACAATACTGTGTGCAAACTCATTGTTGGAGGTGTTTTTAAAAATGTTTGACTTACTTTATTCACATTTGATGCCGTGTTTGCAGGTATGTTCATGAGAGATTCCACAAGTCACAGAAGCTGAACACAGTGGAGATGTCCAGTCGCTTTCGAGCAGCAGTAATGAAATCCTGAGCTCACAGTGGCGGGAGGAAGTCAGTGAAAACAGCAGGAAACAGTGCACTTCCCGAACACACATCACAGGGATGTGATTGGAGAATGCTTCCCGTCACCACGGTAACAGGAAATCACTCAAGGAGGGTTTTTTTTTTTTTAAAGGACTTCTACTGTAAAGACTATAATGGATATGTGAGCAGGTCATAAAAATACTTTACTCACATGTGAGCACATAGACATGCAGAACTAACATTAACTGATTAATAATAACTGTTGGATGAGACATGCCTGTTCAAGCAGCAGTATGAAGATCTATGCTGTCATGACCAGGTTTGACCAGTCTGTGTGGAACTGCACAGTATTTTTTACCCTTTCCCTCCCATTATGACATCATGTTTGTATGACCAAGCAACGCTATGTACGCAGGACTGAGAATGACCTAAGCCACAGACTCCTATGTGAAATAATATTTTCACTAACAATAAATATAATTCACCCCTCCTTGAATTGACACCTTATCATGGTGGAGGGGTTTGCGTGCCTGAGTGATCCTAGGAGCTATGTTGTCGGGGGCAATTCACCCCTGGTAGGGTTTCCCAAAGCAAATTGGTCCTAGGTGACAGGTCAGACAAAGAGGGATTCAGATAACCCTTAGGACTATGCCTTCCTGTGGGCCCACCACCTGCATGAAGGGTCATATTGGTCCGGTGCTGTGTGGTTTGGGTGGCAGCTGAAGTCTGGGGCCTGGGTGGTCCAATCCCCGGTGGCCAAAACTAGCTCCAATGGGAGGAGGCCCTGGGGCAGACCCAGGAAATGCTGGAGGGACTTTGTCTCTTGGCTGGAATTGGAACGACTGGGGCCCCCCAGAGGAGCTGAAAGAGGCTTCTCTACTTAGGCTGCTGCCCCCGTGACCCTGACCAGGATAAGCAGAGGATAATGGATGGAAAATTCAACTGGGCCATGGGGCAGACTCAGGGTATGGTGGAGGGACTATGCCTCTTGGGGTGCCCTAAGAGGAGGTGGAGGCAGTCTGGGCTTCTCTGCTTCAGCTGTAGCAACCAAAGCAGAGAAGCCCAGACCTCCTCAAACTCCTCTGCTTAGGTTGCTGCCCCCACGACCTGGGTAAGTGGAAGATGATGGATGGACGATACACTGCACAGTACTTGTGCACAGAGAAAGAGTCACTTTGGTCTATGTCACTTAAAAGTTACACCCACTTTTGCAATACTTCTGGTACGACCCTCATACATAAAAAAGCTTGATAGATTTTTCCTTATATCACAGTGATAGTGGATTGAGTCAGACCAACCTCCAGCACTGAGGCCCAGCTGACACAGTGGAGCCTGGATCGGTGAAACCACAAACACCTAAGAACATAATGTCTCCAGCCACAGCTGTCACTGAAGCAGAGGTATAAAGATGCAAATTAATCCTCATATCACATATTGACTAGTTCACGTAATAGGATGACAAAAACATGTGGCTTGTGTTTAAGGCTTATACAAGGCTTTTTAACTTTGATAAATAAGGAAACAAAACACCAACTGGAGTATCACATATACACAGTCTGACCTTTTGAGCTTTATCAGGGGGAAACAGCAGAAAGTGAACAAAAGCAGTTTCAAAGTGAAAGAGAAATGGCTGTTTCAGTGCCACATTAGTCCCGGCTGTGCCATCGTGGGTCAACAGATGCAGAGAGATGGTGGCCACCGTGAAAAGCTGGACGCTATCTGATTGAGCCAGTATTCAGGGGATGAATAAATGACACACCGGCGCAGAAAGAGGCCAGCTCTGACACAAGTCCAGCTCTCATTTATCTGTCTAATAAGTTCTGATGCCGAGCCAAGCCGAAAGGGAGAAACTCTTAGCTCCCTCTCAATATCCCTGCCTGGCGCCCTCACAATCCGCTGATATTGAAGAAGAGGTAATATTAAAAGATCTGTTATCAGAGCCCAATTGTAGTTCAGCAGGAGGTGATATGCCCAGACGACCCGTCGCAGAAAGACCCGGCAACGTGTCTCCAAAACACAAAGACGATTATATAAAGAGTTATCTTCACTCTGATATCAATTAGTTTATTGAATATTAATGATGAATTAATCAGATTAAATTTGCGTTGTTGACAGAGAAGTTCTCATTTTTAACATGCAACAAAGGAAACAAAAGAAAAAAAAATTTACAGCTGGAATTAAAGTCCTATACATAGTTAGTGTTACTACTAACCAGGAGGTACGTAATATCACTGAGATAAGTGGAAGCTAAAAAAAAAAGCTTGTAAAGCAACCTGGTGAAAAAAAATGTGGCCATTTTATGCTTCTTGCAAACATGAGTTTAAAATGTGTCTTGTTGCCTAGACAGTCAGTAGGTACGTATACCTGACACCTAAAAATGAATGACTGCGTGAGTCCGACTAAAACTGGACTTTAAAAGTAGCTTGTCCATCTAGTCCTGCATGTAAACAGACCAGTCGAACTGAAATGGGATGAGGTGTTCTGCACGTGCTCGAGCTCTGCACCCAAGCCTGACATGGAAGTGGAACAACCTGTAAAAAGGTAAACAGAGGAGCTCAAACAGAAGAAGCTGATGGGAGGCAGGTCTGGACTGCAGGCCGGTCAGTCTAGCACCCACTTTGCTTCAGTCCATTTCAGATGAGCTTGGGTCCAGAGAAACCGGCGGTGTTTGTGGGTGTTGTTGATAGATGTCTTTTATTTTGCTCGTAGAGTTTTAACTTGTGCTTGTAGATGTAGAGATGAACTGTTTTACTGACTATGGTTTTCTGAAGTGTTTCTGCGCCCATGTGCTAATATCCTTTGCACAGTGATGTGGGTTTTTAATGCAGTGCCACCTGAGAGGTTGAAGGTCAAAAACATTCAGTGTTGCTTTTTGGTTTTGCCACTTACTTGCAGAAATGCCTCCAGATTCTCTGAATCTTTGGATGATACTATGGATATATGTGTAGATAATGAAATTCCCACATTTCTTGCAGTTGTACTTGGAGAAACATTCTCACATAGTTGTTCAAAGTGGTGAACATCACCCCGTCCTTGCTTGTGATTGACTGAGCCTTTCGGGGCTGCTCCTGTTATACTCTATCATAATAATCCCAGTCTTTTGTTGTCCCTGTCCTAGCTCTTCTGGAACGTGTTGCAAAAAAAGAAAAAGAAAAGAAAAACTTCATTGGAATTGGGGTTTGTAGAGAAAGCACTGAAGGAGATGGTGTGTCCACAATTTTGACTGGCACTGTGAAGATATATATTTTTTATTTGAGAGACATTTTTGGTATCTGTTAATTATTAACATTCCAAATCACATTTCTCCTCTAAGTAATTTGAAGTGGGTGTGATGAAAGCTGGTTCAAACCCAACTGGACTTTGCTAAAGTTTACTTAAAAGTAGGTGATGATGAAAATGATGACAATAAAAATGAAGATTATGTTGAAGCAGATGCAGATGACAATGAGGGAGAAGCTGCTGAAGATGATCTCTGCTATTGTAATACAGTGGACGATAATGCGCAAAGGGCCAGTGATATGTTGCAGCTGATGCCAATGACACCTGCCGAGCTGGAACTGAGACACAATGCTGTGAGAATCCTCCAGTTAATGATCCCCCAGATGTAAATCTATTCATGAGCCCTTAATGTGAAGAGCTAATGTGTCCGTTCTCTTCTGACAGGCTGATGAAGGCAGGCGGCGGCTGAAGTAGCGGCTCAGTGATTGGCTTTTTTTGTGTGTCTGTGACTAAACACCGTCAGGGAGCTGTTAAGGGCCCTTTGACTGACCGTCCACAGAAAACCCACACGGTTCAGGGTGAAATTGTTCATCACATCCTCACCACAGCAGTCCTTAAGTGTGAGGGGGGGTGGGGGGGGAAGACGCGGGGCACATGATGAACAGGACTCATCAAAATATATACGAAACAGACCGTACGAGCTGTAATAGTTTAAATTAATTGATTAAATGTGTCTTATCTACAGTGGTGTGTAGAGTACACAGAATCAGTACTCAAGCAGGAATTATGACTCAAATAGAAGTAGAAGTACCTATGAACATCAGTATGTCAGTAAGAGTGTAATCTCAGAGAAAAAACTACTCAAGTAGGGAGAATCTACGACAGCTTAAAATATCGCTTTCAAACAGGTACTAATTTTTGTTACTTTGCCTGATCATTTTTTATTATTTTTGTTCATGTTGTTGCTTATTTTGTTCATTTTTGTTTGTTTGTTAACTTATTTTAATCATTTTTTCACATTTTGTTGCTTATTTTGTTCATTTTTGTTAAATTACTTGATTATTTTTGTTCATTTTTGCTCATTTTGTTGTTTAGTTTATTAATTTTATGGATTTACTTGATCGTTTGGTTCAATCAATCAGTCAATCGATCAAAATGATTTTGATCAATTTTGCTAACATTGTTGCTTATTTTGTTCATTTTTGATAAATTAGTTGATTATTTTTGTTCATTTTGTTGCTTATTTTGTTAATTTTTTATTTTTGTTAACTTATTTTATTATTTTGATTGTTTTTGCCAATTTTGTTGCTGATTTTATTCATTTTCATTAACTTATTTGGTTATTTTGTTAATTTTTGCACATTTTGTTGCTTAGTTGATTAATTTTGTAGATTTACTTGACTGGTTTGTTCATTTTTAATAGACTATTTTGTTTTTCTTATTTCAACTTTTTTACCCCTACTCATGTAGAAGCACATGTTTTTCATCACAAATGTAACTCAGTAAAAGTAAAAAGTATTCTAAAAAAAAACTACTCTCAGAAGTACAATTCTTTAGAAAAACTACTCAAGTACATATACAGATGACGTGCAGGGGAGGCTAGGGTCAATTATCACTGTTCGCAACTTTCATTCCAATTTACATTTTGAATGTCCCAGTCAAATGCATATAACCCTTATGCTTTTCTTATTGCAGTCTTACAGATTAGTCTGAATGCGTAATTGAGCATAGTCTGTAATTTAGACATTATCTGCCCGGTCAACCACAAAGAAATTCAATTTATTATTCACTCACTATTATTTATGCACATTCTGAACAAAGCTAATAGCACAACGATTACAGTGCACTGCTGCATCAGGACATCAGTAGTTTGCTAATATTGTCGTGGGCTGTTCACAGATAATGCGTCTGCAGCTGCTGTAGGAAATGATATTCTCAGTGATGAATTTGTAACGTTCACATCAGGAAATTGAAGTCGGTGTCAAAATTGGAGCCAGTGTCTTGAGCAATCATGTTCGCTCCAGAGAGAAGAGTGTTTTTAGAACCTGTTTGAGTTTTTCAGTTCATTACCTCCTCCTTATCCACTGTTCTGGACTTAAAGGAAGGGAGAAATGAGTCACTATGTCATCATATCCCAGCAGGAGCAATGTGACGGGACATACTGTAAGAAAAAAATGGAGAGAGAGAGAGCAAGTAAATCCAGAGGTTTGTTTTTAAACACTAAAAAGCTGCTGAAAATACGTGAACACGCGGACCCATGAATTGTGAAGTTGAACTGAATGAACTAGGGGTCCACTGCAGCCAAAACACCACACTTTAACAGATGTAACCTCACTCTAAACTTTTGATGGGCTTCCGGGCCCTGAGTACCGGGCTCCACCTAACTCTGAAACTGGGGGGGGCAGTGATGTCAGAGGCAGCACTCAGGGGGCAATATGAGGGCTTTCAGGGTTCACATCACTGATCAGGTGGGGAAAGAACAATGACACAGACGATGAGGACAGAACGTACTTCTCGGCTTCTGTATTTACAACACAGCACTTCCAGCTACGACCTGCTGCCCCCGCGACCTGACCCCGCGGAGAAGCAGAAGAAGACGGATGGATGGATTTCAAACCAATTCTGAGTTGACTTGCTTTTCATCACACCACCTAAAACAGGTCGGCAACCTTTACAATGCAAAAAGAAAAAAATAAGTATTTCAACCCTTTATGTACTACATGAAAAACGCTTCATGTTTTAACTGACAGCATGTTAATACCAGTTTGTTTTAATCGTTTTGTCAATTTTGCTTATTTTTTTGTGCCCATATCAATTTTATTTGTTCATTTAGTTGATGTTAAAATATTTTGTTCGTTCATCCATCCATCCATTCTCTACCCCTTAATCCTCG
>JAQQAE010016485.1:0-11750 GCA_029823295.1 Pseudamia nigra
CGACCCTTCCTGCAGGTGGGGGGCCCAGGGGACGACATAGTCATATGGGTCAGTCATGCAAACCCCTCCTCCACTACGATAAGGTGGTGATTCATGGACGGGAGTGCATGTTGATGAACATCTGTATTAGAATATGCACTGCCAGTCAAAAGTTTGGACACACCATTACTTTCACCATTGTCCATCGACTCTTTCCCACCACCAGCATTTTTGATGATTCTTGCTTAACTTTTGAGACTCACAGAAAGTGTTCTTTTGGGAGTAGAGAGACAGTGAATACATCAAAAGAAAGAACACACCTTCAACTTTCATTCACAAAAAACTGTTTTATGCTAGCTTCCACTACCCCCACTTGAATATTCATCATTGTCATTAAACAACAGAATTTTGAGCAAAAAACTGAAGAAAAACAACCTTTTTTGTCCATGTCCTTGTTTGTTTTTCACCTGAGGACACTATTATTTCACAACATACACAAAGGTGCCTCTACACGATCATCGCGAAAACTCAGGTGGACAGAAAATCCCGTCACTGGCGGAATATTTGATCAGTGGCGCGGAACGAGTTAATACTGAACATGTCAAACTGTCAAAGAACACGTATGGAATTATGTAGCAGATGTATGTGCGTGTGGTAGCTTGTCCAAAGGAGACACGTTTATGACATTCTCTCGTCAGATTCACCTGGAACACTTCAGTTCACCGGTGTGCCTGGTCAACAGGTAATTTGTGTCGTTCCTTGTCTTCTTCATGTGTTTTACATCATCCGTTGTCTTGTGCAGAGGAAGGATAGGCACAGGGTTAATGGTCCAATTAGTGCCTCTACAACTACTGTACAAATCTGTGTTATTGCAAGAAACACTCAGCTCTGTAAAGTGAAAAGACCGTCCATTGTTACTTTAAGAATTAAAGGACAGTCAACCTGAAAAATCTCGACAATCTCAACAAATTTAAGACTTTTTAAGACATTTTAAGGACATTTACGAATGAAAATTGAGACCAAGGCCTGGGGTCGGCAACCTTTACTATGTAAGGAGGCATTTCTTGGACAGAAAGGGGAAAAAATGTTCAAACTCTTTGTGTACCGCATGAAATTTGACACATTTTTGCTTACAACATGTTAACAATTTGCTCAAATATTCATTTTATTGTTGTTGTTTTTCAATGTCTTGTTAATTTCCTCGAGTATTTGCTTGTTTTTGGTTAATTTATGTTTTATTATATTCATTTTTTTTGTCCGTGTTTCAAAATGATTTCATTAATTTTTGTGCATTTTGGTTCATTTCCCTGATAATTTGGGGGAATTTTTGGGGACTATCTATGGTGCATGTGAGCCAGCGATGCATGGATTTAAGACTCAGAACACAATATTCTGTGAATTTTAGACTTTTTAAGACCCTGCAAAGACCCTGACTATGATGAAACTGTGTCTAATGAGGACCGTCCCAGGAAGTGACGACCCAGCGCTACTAAATGACACGTTTAGTAGAATTAACTCACAAAGTGACGATTTGCAGCATCTCACATACTGTTAATTTGGCTGCTTTATGTTTCAGGGATATAAATGTGGCAGTTGAAACAGGATGAAGTTTTCCGCCACCACCAGTCTGCGCCGCCTCCATTTTCATCTCAGTTACCAGTTTAACCAGGCTGACCATTCTGAGCTCCTTCTCTTCTCAGGAACAAAAACAGTCCAGCAGCTCCCAGGAGACCTCCCCCCTCCACCCTGATCCGCCCTCCACAGATAAAGATGGTGGGGTTTCTTCTCCCTGAGGCTTCCCAACATGGGGTCCCGGCCCCGCTCGGGTCCCCTGAGGGCGAACCAGGGACCGAGGGAAAGTTGTGAGCGAGCCGTGTCCGAGGCTGAGCGGTCTATCTCTAATGACAAGGTAAGGCCCGGCTGCAGATGTCCGACAGATTGGAGCTCTTTCAGGGCAGGGGAATGTGAGCGTGTAGATCCCGGGCTAGGTGTCGGCCAGCGAAAGGGGTCATTAAAGAGGCCGGCCGGCTGAAACTCAATCCCCCCGGCTGATTGGGGGAACGGCCTCATTGCCACGTTCTCGCAGAACCTGACAGCTTGGCTCACCTCAAAACTGTGCAGCTAATGAGTGCAACATTTCACACAGCTTTTTTCACAAATTGTGTCCATTTCCTTCAGGAAATCCAGGCTCCGGTTTCAAAGACGTGTGAGGAGATGACACACAAGCACAGGTGTGCATTTCAGGTGAGATGGTTGGTGGGGGGTGGCATTAGAAATATGGGCATTTGTCTACATTCAAACTGTTTAAATTCATGGTTTACTGTTTTTATTTTCACCAGTTTTTTCTGCCACTAGTTTGTAAATTTACTTGATATGTAACTTTAACCTTGTTAATTGTATCTTGTTTATTTATTTATTAAATTGTTTTGTTCAGTTTTGTGTATTTTCTTGATTAAGTGATGGTTTTATTGTGACTTCTTACATTACATTTCTTCATTTTTGTCATGCACTAAGTACGCGTTTTTAAGTGACTGTGTGATAAATTATGTGAATTTAGCATCTTACTGTATGATCCCGAATTGGAAAATCAGAAAAGAGACAAATTGTAACAGATATGCTACCAAGCGCTGTGGTTATCGTCTGAGTCAGACTGTTCGGACCTGGAGATGAGGTTTTTCTGTGCAGATGGTCTTAGACAGATCAGAGCAATGAATGTGTTATCACATTAATTATTATGACATTGTTACATAATTATCATTGTCATCTTCCACTCGAGGTTGGACAGGAATTCACTACAGACATGAAATAGAAGACAAAGCAGAGGAAGTGTAGACGAAACTGGCTCTGCACTGTGGAGGATGACATGGTGCATATGATCAGGAAGTTCCTGATGTGAACAATGGGCCTCATGCGAGAAAGCATACACAAACAGATGTTCTCTTATTTTGTTAGTACGCATGGATTTGTGGGATGTTTCTTACTTTTGTTCTTACTCCAGATAAGATCAAATGTCGTGAGCGGGTCGAGGGCGCTCTGACCAGGAGAAAAACATCACGGCCCGGGAACAACGCACAGAAACACATACTACAATCTAATTGAGATTACGTCATATTTTACAGGAATTTCTATGATTCAATATTAAATTTCACCACCTTATCATGGTAGAGGGGTTTGCCCACCTGAGTGATCCTAGGAGCTATGTTGTCGGGGGCAATTCACCCCTGGTAGGGTCTCCCAGGACAAACTGGTCCTAAGAGTGATTCAGAAGACTGGGCTCCTCTGTTTAGGCTGCTGCCCCCGCGACCCTAACCAGGATAAGAAGAAGATGATGGATTATTAAATTTGTGGTTCAGAAATACCTTAATTGTCAGTTAAACCCGGTTCAGACTAGGATATGAAGCTTGTTTATGTCAGAGTCTGGTGTTTTATATCTGGTGTTTCATATCAGCACAGACTGGCTTCAAAGGGGAACTTCATAAATTCCACAGTTTACACTGTTTCTCTTTGGACAAAGACAGTGAGCTCATATTTGCAGACTTTACATCAAACAGCTTCTAAACCAGACAGAGTGTGGGATAGTTTGTGTTATATGTGTGGGTCAGAGGGACCGAGTCATGCACTGGATTTGATCTGTTAAAACACAAGTGTTGCTTTTGGAGACAGAAGAATCCACTGGACATTTACCACAATGAGGAGCTCAGAGGTTTAGATTCTGTCAGTGTTTGTCTCTGTCATTTCTTTCTTTCTTTTGTGTGTGATTCGGTTGGAATGTTGGTCAGCGTACTCTTACTGTACACATATAGTGCCGTTAGAAGTGACTGTAGACCCTGATGAAGACTTAGACTTGGCACGAAGCTGGCTGTTTGCACACAGCGGGATCCACAAACACCTGCCCATTTATGGTGTTTAGTGGGTGTAACTCATGCTAATTACCAACAATCTGCCATGGGCGTCCCATTTACGATGAGGTGAGAGTCAGCATTCACCTGGGTAAGAGGCAGATTTGGACGATCAGAACATTTGGTGCATCCGGAGTTGATTCCTCCGTCCTCAAATATAAGAGAAATTTAAGAGAATGTTGCTGCATGAGGCCCAGTGTCATTTATATCACATGGCTTCACTCAGTTTTCTTTGTTAAAATGAAAATCCTTAAACATATGCCAACAGCTGACAGGAAGTTGTTTCCACGAGCAAAGTAATGAGTTTGTTATTTCAAACACAGCCCAGGTTTTAAACAACTCGAAGGGGTTTGGGGTCGATCTGATGTGGGCGGGGCCAGCAGCTGTCAGTCAGGTGTCGGTGTAACATTAACAGCACAGACTGAGACCACAACACACTCCCGGGGAGCACATTAACCCGACATTAACACTTAATGAGCCGACACCCCCCCGTCTGCCCACAATCCCCTGCTGCCACTGGCGACCGGAGTGACGGTCTCTCTCCTCTTTGACCCATACACACAAATGTGGACCGGTCAATCCGTCTTAAATGAGCTCCGGTCCGCGGACGGATCCGGTTTATAACGGGTTTCCTCTGTGTACTCGGCCATTTTTATCCGTGAATCCACAGTCACTACTCAATCGTGTCTGTTTTTAATACAGTGCTGAACCTTTATATAGTTTTATAACCTATTATTTACACATTAATGAACATGTGCATGTATATTTGTGAGATTATAACCAGAAGGGGAGTTTCCAGGTTGGTGTCGATCAGTAGGAGACAATAAAAATGATGACAATTGAAAAGTGCCAGATTTCATGCAACACAAAGACATTTTTGGGCAGAAACAAACCAAAAAGTGTCCAGACCCACAAAATATCAGAACCTTTCATGAACCATTTACTAGGAAACATGCTGAAAACATGTGTTCCTTATTTTATTAATTTTTTCCTCATTTTGTTACATTTTTTGTTCATTTTGCAGATTGTTTTTATATTTTTAATTTTCGCTCATTATTGTATTCATATTTGTGAAATTTTTATGAATATTTTACCTCTTTTTTTTTTTTTACAAATTTTGTTCACTTTTCTGTGACTTTTTTGCTTATTAATGGGATTGCTGAGTCATGCATCAATCCTGCTAACGCCGTCTTGAATCTATAATCTTCATCACTTCTGTACGTTTTTTGTTGTGTAAATACTCTTACATTTTTTGTCCGATTCAAACCATTCAAACTTCACATTGTTCATCTTATCCAGGGCGTCTCTGACATTGCTTTTCAGAATTCTAACCTTTATCATTTTTAAAATATTAAGATTTTTGACCAATTTTTCCCATAGGAAATGAATGGAGCGTTTGGTTACCATAGCAACAGCAGTGCTTTCATCCTTTTATTACTACTCCACTGAATAGTTATTTTAACTTGCACTTTTCCAGCAAGTTAATCTATTTTGACTCCGCACTCCCACATGATCTCTTCAGAGATTGACAATTTTCTAGTTTTTCCTTCATTTTCTTGTTCTTCTTCATTAATTTCACTGTTCTGTTTTTTCGTCTATTGTTTGTTAATTTTGTTATTTTGTTCATTTGTATTCATTTGCATTAAATTAATTTATTATTTTAGTTTTTTTTTATCTTTAAAAATTATTTTGTTCATTTTCTGGATTATTTTTTGTCCAGTCTTGCCTTAACTTAATATTTTTGTACTTTTTTTTGTGGTTTTTGTTAATTTCGTGCTCATATAGTAGTTGATTTTGTTTGAAAACCATAGGAGCCACTTGAGAGGCGCCAAAGAGCCACATGTGGCCCCGCAGCCACAGGTTGCAGATCCCTGTTTCAACTTGTATGTTTTTGACATATTTCACAATATTTTCCCGTGTTAACCTGCTGCTGGCCCAACTTTTTTGAAACAAATGCACAGCAACAATAAGACTTGTATTTGTGGTATTTTCTGTTTCGTATTATTTGGGGCCTTAGTGTTTTGCTAATCATCACATTTTGTATTTTGTTACATTTTACATGATGGTTCAACTTTTTTGGGACACAGGGTTGTGTATGTCATATGTTAAGATATTGAATGTTAAATCTTGTCTTGCTGGAGATGGTGATGCCTTATCTGATTCATTTTTAATTTAAAATCTGTTTTTTTTTGGTAATAAAATATTTTAATAATATTTTAATAATATTTTTATTAATAAACTATTTTCCTCTCATTCTGTAAAGACCCTGATTGATTGACATACAGAGCAGCTTCACAGCAGCTGTACTGTATTGATTCATCTGTATCAGTAATTAGCTAATTAATGACAACACACACATCCACACGCATGGCTCTGCTAACACTCACCTCCAGGTAATACGTCATGTATAAGTGCATGGATGCCACTGACCTTTGACCTCTGGATGAAGTGATCAGTGAGGGGGAAAACGAGCAGCACTTATGTGAAGTCTAATGAAAAACGAGAGGGGAGCTGGAACGAGTTAATGTGCATTTAAATGACAATGAGGAAGTGACGACCTGAGAGGATGCCCACGGATTTACAACGCCGTTTCTCCAGCCTCGTTCTAAACTGCCAAAAATAAATTCATGTACCACTTCATTTTTATCTATTTTATGTCTTAAATCCAAAAGATAATAAATTGTATAAGACGGTCCATCTGCAACATGTGACTTTGCTAAATGAAACTGTCTTACAACTGAAATGTGAAGCGTGAGGAGGTGAAACGCCTCCTTCTCTACAAAGACTTCAAACAAAAAATATGAGCCAGTGTATGGAGAGAAGCAAGGTGCATGTTGGTTCAATCCCTGGTCTGCGTCAGCGTCCACGCCGCCGTTCACCTTGTTGGTGTCTGACCTGGCTGCTGGAACTGGCAGAACAATCATTTTCAACAGGGGGCGCTAGTGCCTGTTTCTAGAAAAGACAACAATTCAAAAGTGAAGCCATTTTACGTGAAACTTGCCGTGCGATTAAAGGGCTAAATACGATTTCTAATTTTCACCCCTACCCCTTATCACTACCCCTTGAAACAGAGCTGCAAGGGGAAGGGGTTGAAATGTTCACCTAAAAAATGGGACGACCCTTCGATACCTCTGACGTCAGCAGCTGTTGTTTGTTCGGCTGCTTTTGTTCCGGGTGGTTTGCCTCCATCTTGCCGGTGATTCGAACAGAATTATGGGGAAATTCTCCTACCCCTCTTTCAAGTCTGGTCTGGAAAAATCTCCGTGGCCTTGGCCCTTCCCTTCTGACTTCACATCCATTGGGACACCGCTACCCCTTCACATGAATGCTCTAAATCGAGGGGTAGGGGTCACGGGTAGGACAAAGGGGTGTATTGGGATTGGGCCAAGATGTTCATTTTGTCAAATTTTGACAGACGTGATGGAAGCATTTTCCAGTAGAAACGCTGAATCCAGCAACAAGAAAACATATGATAATTTTAAAATATTTGAACCAGTTTGCTTGAATTGTGCCATGTCCATTCTGTCAACTACTGGATGTGATAACACTACTACTTGGAGAAGTTCTACCAGCTTTAAAAAGACTTTGACCACACCTTCCAACTGTGGATGATCTGACAACCTCCAGTTCTGGTCCCTTTTGAATGATGCATTAACTACACATGATACGTACACGTGATACATATGATTCGCCCTAAGTCAGCTGGGATAGCCTCCCTCCCCCAACCCTTGTGAAGATCCATGGAGAGATACAGCTGTGTATCATCGGCATAACAATGAAAACGTAAGCCATGTTTTCTTATGATGTCACCTAACGGCAGCATGTATAGTGTAAAAAGTACTGGTCCCAGTGCTGAGCCTTGTGGAATGCTGTAACTAACTTCAGTTGAAGTTATTCTTTGTTAATGGTCAGTCCAATCTGAGTTAAACATCAGGGAGTTGAAACGTTGCCGAGTTTATAGCCTGGTATTATTTGTGCAACTCAGTGTCTGTTATTATGAAAATATTCTATTTTGATAGTGAAAGAAACAAAATTCCTTGAGGAAATGGTTATGATTATTAACGACATATTGGAATTGCTCATCACCAGATTGTCCACCCAAGTTATGATCCTAGAAGGTCTTAGATATCATTTCTGGTGCACAACCTTTTGCTTCGATAAGATACAGTTACTAACTACCGCTATGACTGTTTTAGCTCCATGAGCTGATGCACCTATGAGGTTGTAAGCCGTGTTGACTGTGAAGTCACTTGTCCAAAGATATACCGTGGACCGCCACAAACCATGAGCTAAATTCCCAACATTGTCGACTGGACCTTTAAGGGTGTGAATACTTATGCAACCAGCCTATTGTATGTTTTTATCTTTTATATTTTATATTTTTCCCTTAACAGATTTGTTTGTTTTTTCAGTTGAATTGCACAGGTTAAAAGTCACAGTAAAGACAAAAAAAAAAGGTTTGACATGATTTATCTTGGTCCCATTTTTTAACATCACAAAAACCTGGTGTTGTAACAGGGACGTGGATACTTTTTACATCCACTGTGTTTGAGCACGGGGACAAAGATCTTTCAGTTCTTGGTCCTTCCAGTCCAACTCCATTCTTGTGAGGCCTGGACGCTGACTGTGATGGTGATTAAGTACCTCTGTCGTCACAGCGCATAGCGCCGCATCCTTGGCTACCGCTGGTCAGACTTCGTGCCGAAGGAGGGCGGAGGATGTAAAGTGTCACCTACATAATCTGTGATCATGTGTGCTGGATGAGACCGGTGGGGTGACCCTGGGTAGCGTCGTATGTGAAGCTGTGGGCACATGGAGGGGTGGTTCGTGGGCCCAGTGCAGACCTGGTTGGTGGTCGGGGGGCGACCACAGCAGTCACACATACCTATGCCCACACCTGGCCTGAGCTGGCACACAAACATCTGATTTTAACTCGTCTACTTCATGGAAGGTGTAGTGAACTTGAACCCCCAAGGACACCGACACCATGTGTGTGGATACGACGCAGTGGGTTCTTTTCCCTCTAAGTCTCCACTCAGTTTAATGGTTAATGAGTCTTTATGAAATTCCCTGTGAGGATCAGTAACTACATACCAATATACTAACCGCTGCAGACAACAATTAACCCACAGAGTACTACAACACACACACACACACACACACACACAGACCACTACATGCATTACTCAGGGTCCAGACACATTTTAAATACACATGATTAAACCAAACTCCAGTTGCTGACAATGAAAACTATGAAGATCAGTTTCCAATGAATTAAGAAATGAGCAAGAAAACTAAGAAATTCCATGAAAACTTTGAGTATAACACCTCCACACACATCTGAGAGTGATTCTAAAGGGAGTGAAGGAGTTTAACACGCACACACAGGCAACCGAGAATGTTTCAGTTTGAGGCTACTCCTCAAACAGAGTCCGCTGTGTTTCAAACTGTCGCTCAGGTCATCAAAGCCTTTTCACCACGAGGTTTGTCTGAACGTCCTGATTTAATTCTGATTGTAGGTTCAGTGTAAATTGTGTAAGACTGAGTGAGTTAAACCGGTGAGAGTTACTGGAGTTTAACAGACACCGCTGATCTCAGTTAACGTGGGAGTTAACGCAGCAGTTTTATGGACCTCGTATCATCCAGGAGGCTCTGATTTTAAATTCAGTAGGTCAGTGGGCTTTGGTTGGCAGATTTTCTAAAAGAGGAGAAACATGGCAACTTTTCTGGTAAAAACCGTGAGCCTGTTGTAAACGATCTCCAATGGAACGCAGTTTAAGCAGAACTGAACTTTCTCCTCTCTGTCCGACTCCCACTAACACATGAAGATCCCATCGCTTTGACTCCCATTGGAAACTCTAAAAAGTGTAAAAGTCTCTAAAACTTAAACTGCAACATTGTAAGGATGATATGAGAAATCAAATACTGACTAACGTCAAAAAAGTCTAATGTTTTAAACTTTGAACCATGTTCTTGTGTTAGAGCATGACGTTGTGTGGCTCTGACTGCTTCCTATAGGATAAACAATAAAAGAATCAGAAAAATTTTGGCAGTCTTTTGCAGCGGAATAATAAAATCAAACGCCTCAAATAATGATGCGTTCCTTCTGTGTGTCACATAACAGGTTCACAATTAACTACATAATCAGGAAACAAACACAATAATAGACAAAAGGCCTCACAGCTTGGGATAATGCAAGGATCAGGCTATTTCCTGGAGTCATTAAAACTAAGGCGCAGTGAATAGTGAGCGTTTTTTCAAAAAAAAAATTTTTTTTTTTCCTTTCATGGATCAAATAGAAGCGGTCGCGTGTTTTAAGCGTGTGCGGAATGTAGCTGAACCAATAGAGATGACCTTTAACACTGGGGGAACACACACACACACACACACACACACAAATGCAATCCCTCCACACTGGCATGATGCCATAAACACACTTAATCACATACAAACACACACCTTCAACCTGTAGGGCTGGCATGGAGCCTGAACACACACACACACACCCACACACACACACACACACACACACACACAGAGTACAAGCCAAACAGCTATAATTAATAACCAGTTGAACCAGTCGATAGAGAACAGAGTGGATTACACACACTTTTAAATCTGATATCAGCTTGGAGATTCCTGCCTCTGGCTCCGCCCACGTCTCGTTTCAACGCCACAAACACTGTGGTCGTACTTTACAATGTAGTCTGAATTTCTGCCAGCTCTGCATCCTCCTGGAAACGCTGCAGGTCAAACACATTTTCTGTTTCTGGTGTAATTGTTGGTGCATCGATTTACACGAACAACACAATGAGTAAAAAATGAACGACAAATAACTGAAAAATTAACTAAAACCAACAAAATGAGACAACGTGAGCTAAGTCAACAAGAAAGAACACAATAACGAGTTGAATTTCTAAAAATGGAAACATTGCAAAAATGCATATAATAGTCACAAAAAAATAATCAAGAGAAAAATGAACAAAAACTGCACAATAATCAATGAAAATTAAAAATATAACCAATAAGTTATTAGTGAAAATGCATGCTTGAGTGATCCTAGGAGCGAGGTCATCGGGGGTAATTCTCCCCTGGTGGGGTCTCCCAAGGCAAACTGGTGCTAGGTGACAGGTCAGACTAAAACCCTGATGACTATGTCTTCCTGTGGACCCACCACCTGCAGGAAGGGTCGTAAGGGTCCGGCGCTGTGTGTTTTGGGTGACATCTGAAGGCAGGGCCCTGGGTGGTCCAACCCCTGGTTACCAAAACTAGCTCCAACTGGGAGGAGGCCCTGGGGCAGACCAGCATGAGCAGAAGATGATGGATGGATAGAAATGAACACAGAAATCATCCAAACGACTGAAAACAACAAAAACTAGAAAGTTGTCAATGTCTGAAGCATCCAGTGGGCAGAAGAAATCCACACACCTTGGATACTATGACCTGGATGAACCTTCACAGACAATCTGTGAGGAGATTGCAAGGGATTGCTCCTTGGCTTGCTATCGGTGTTTCTACTGAGTTTACTCTCTGTATAGTCTTGAGTTATGAAGCATCTTGAGATAATCGTCAATTATGAATTTGAATTTATTTATTTTTTGACTGGGACATGCACAACGATACAACAATACAACACAACAATATTTCCCCGAGGGCAATACCTCAGGGGAAATATGTTTTGTGCCAGGTGTTAGCAGAACTGCTAGCTTCCACTTGCAGTCCCTGGACAGGTACATGATTGGTGCGACACAAATAAAATTGACTTGAACTGAATTGAGTTGAGTTGTTGAGTCAAAACACACTGCCCGGCCAATAAAAAGGTCACCACCTGGATTTAACTAAGCAAATAGGTACGAGCCTCCCATTGGATAA
>JAQQAE010016486.1:0-11749 GCA_029823295.1 Pseudamia nigra
CCGCAACCCATTTGTGAACAAGCCAGGTCAATCAACCCTATCTCTATGCAAAGAGGAACAACTGATTGAGATTGCAACTTCACTCTTTGCATTTTGGGTTAAAGTCAAAGCAGAATATCCTGACATTGCCACAGAGGCACTGAAAGCCCTTCTTCCGTTTCCAACCACATATCTTTGTGAGGCGGGCTTTTCTGCGGTCACAGCCACCAAAACAAGACTATGCAGTAAACTGGATATAGGAAACACAATTCGAGTGTCACTGTCTCCCATCACCCCCAGATGGGACCATCTAGTACCAGGAAAACAAGCCCAGGGGTCCCACTGACTCTACATCATGGTAAGTCGATATTATAGTACAAAACTGTTTTAACTGCCTAATATAAAGTGCAATAGTTGTATTCAAATTAAATACTATGAACTGACAAAGGTTTTTTTTTTTTTAAATTTAAACACCTGTGCCTCTAACCGGTCCACGGAAACATTTTCATACATAAAACTGGTCCCTGGTGCAAAAAAGGTTGGGGACCCCTGGCTTAAAGAACCATGGGCAAACTAAACTGGTTGTAATAGATTCAGATTAAAAACTCAATTCAAACATATGACTCCACGTCTTCTGACCCTATTTCCCAATGTTCATGAAGACAGAGAATTTTGACACAACCAGGAGTTTGCTGAAATGCTTTTGTGAATGAGATGTTGTTGAACTTCTTTCTGCATTCAAATTACGGCGCAGGACTGCATTACCCCCAGTCCCCAACCAAATGTCTTTCAAACCAACATGAACTTCATGGGATTTTCTCAGCTTCCTGCCTCAGAGCACAGCAATCTAAAGAGCCAGTGAGGGTTGAAGGATAATGACTCCAAACCATAGATTCTGGTGATAGAAAAGCCCTGAAGTATGACACTGCTGTGTCTGCATTTATGACTATCAGCCTCCAGAAATGCACCAATCTTTTCCCTTTATCCTTTATAAAGCCAAGAAGGGACTTTACTGGGCATGAATGCTTCTTTTCAAAACCAAATGTGGAGACAAACATTAACTCCTGGGAGCAAAAACTGTGCTGCATTTTCAGATGTGCTAGTTCCATAAAACAATGATGGCCTTGCTCAAGGGCACCTTAACATAATCTACCAGTTGTCACAACGCGTCTGTGGTATCATGTAAAGGTAGTTTGTACATTTATGGCTAAACAGACTTTATACATAAATTTAAACTACAGATTATAGTTTTCTTTGAGACTAAATGACAGCAATTCCAGAGCATCTGAGTTAAATCTTTTTTCGTCATTATAATCTCTAATTTAGCTACGCCTGATGAAAGCCATCACATCAGATAACGAGCCCAACAGAGGATAAAATTAGAATCCTAATCCAACTACATGCACATTTGGATCAAAACTTAATATTTCTGCTGAGGATTACTATCAATTTTTTTCTGTCAGTTGGCATTTGTACATTTGTCCGTTTAACATAATGTTCTTCTTTACTTTACATTTTTTTAAACATTTTCTTTTAAGCCAATATTTTGTCCACTATAACCTCTAATTTACCTCAAAGTCTCTACAAAGAAAGTGTTCACATAAGACCATATACAAAGCAACACATTAATTATGTCATGCAAAATAATACCAACAAAATTAATCATTTTTCCGATACAATGCAATTTGGGGCTATTTAATTGGAATGACAATGTGAATATAAATCAGTTATGTGAATGAGAATTTGTGCGTTAGAAATTACATACTGCATAATTAGTGTCTTAAAAGGACCCGGAAATCACCATTTTCATTTCAGTTTTATGGATTAACCGTCTGGTTATTTTAATTTATTTGTCAATTTATAAAATGCCAGATTTCAAATCAATAAGTAAAGAAAGTAAATCTTAGTGCAGGGTTTTAAGAACTATGTAAACAAATGTCCAAATGCCCAGTTCCACTTGTCTTTATAGTGCCTTTTTTCCTTTTTTTAACAACCTTGTTATTAATGCCTTAGCCTATGAAATCTCAGTGTGGGAATCAGAGAGGTGACTTTGGTTTGGTACTTTCGTGAACCTTTTCTGGGCTTCCTCTTTCCTACTCTGGCTGATTCAGTGAGTTCCCATGTGAAACTGTGCGATTAACATGGTTATCTCCCACTGCGGGTGTGTCCTCCCTGGCTATTGTCCACAGTCAGAGCCATTTAACCAGCAACACAGTCATCCCCCTGAATCAACAAAAACATGTTCAATTATGACCCCAGAGGTCACTGTCAGCCGATGAGAATGTCTGCTGATTTCAATAAAAAGGCTTGCAGCCATCCATAAAAAAACAAAATGCTGATTACAATTGTAGCCCCAATTACAGTTTGAATTGGGAGAAATGCAGTCGTCTTCTGAGCACACAGATGTCGAAGACACTGATCCACTGCAGTGAATGGTTTCGTTTCATGTGTGAACAAGAAATTAGCAGATGTCCTATCTTGTTCTTTGTCTCTGCGAATTATAGCCATTGCTACAGCTAGCCAAATCAAAAATGCCAATTTCACCAATCTGATGCACATACACATTCATAACCCCATGTGTCTTTCCTTTAACCTTGACGTAGTGTTACAATTATGACATGTATTACTAAATAGAGGTACTTGAATTACAGTTTTATGCAACTTTATAGTCCTAGTTTCAATTCATATTACCATTTTGGCACACATCTCCAAATGTTTTAATTTTACATATTTGATAACTGAAGGATGATGTGTGCCTTTATGGGTTGAGAACTTTTTCTCTTCTCTGTTGTCTTTAAAAACCCTCTTATATTAACTGGAAATTACATTCTCACAAAGATGAATACTGGCTTGTTTTTCTGAGTTCACAAAAAGTTGATATTTTAGAGATACATGATTCCTGTAGAACACCAATGCTTCAAACATATAATCTTAAAGCTGCAGTAAGTAACTTTTTTGTCATAATTGCTGAAACTGTCACTAAATTCTGGTAGTAGGATATTAATACAGTCATAAAAGGGATGAAAATGTCTCCTTTTACATCACCTACATCCTGTAATATGATTTTCAAAGCTCCACAGCACTTCCATCCCTCCCGCTCAATTCCACCAATAAGTGATAAGGGTAGTAGCTGGCTGTCAATCATTCATTCTTATGCACTTGCTCAAGACACACATAATACATGCGCTGCTGAATTTGTAGTGAGTAGCTGAACATTAGAATGGCTGAGAAACAAAGGCCCAGCAGAGATAAATTAACAATTTGTCCTTTAGCTACAGCTTACACAGCAAGAAAGAGTAAGAAGAAAATAACAGTGGCTGGTCAGAAGTGGCACTACGGTGTCGGTCAGAGCCTTCACCTCCAGTACTCCATGACCTGTGTTCTGACACGGGACCCAAATGGATCCAAAGACTGGTCCAGGAGGATGGGACATGCAGGCTCTGACTGGCTGCATGGTGCCAGCTCCGACCAGCTACAGCAGCTGTTTTCTTCTTACACAGGACCGAACCAGCTCCGCTCATGGAGGACTGGAGGTGTAGGCACTGCCCGCCTGCTGATAAGCTCCCAGTCAGAAGATCCCAGCAGAGCCAGCACCTCTGGTCCCTTGGCGTTCTGACACAGGCGGTTAGAGCCTTCCCATCTCGTTGGTACTCCATGACCGGGGTCCTGACACAGGACCCAAATGACTGCAAACACCAGTCAGAGCCGATGTCAGAACACCAGCCATGGAAGAGCCTTTCTACTTGACCAGGGAGTGCAATCAGTCTAACATCAGGTTTATTTATCACACAAATTCTGCTGCTCCAACATGGTTTAAAACAATTTTGTGATTTTCATCATGCTCTGATAAGTTTGTTACATTTTTCACCTGTCATGTAAAGGCCCTGTTCCACTGTATCATTTAACAATTCTATTTGCCGCCGTCTAAATATTTATGGCAGATGGTGTCAGACGACAGCAAAGTTACATTTTTTTGGGCACGGACAGTAGATAGAACAGCATGAGTAATGTCTAAATACATCTGAGAAATGTCTGCGTACATATGAGTAATGTCTTCATTGCGCCGAACTTACAGAACATCGAACACCTGAATAATGTCTGCGCAAGTATGAGTAACAAAGGAAACAGCGGAAAAAAAACCTGAATTACATCTACCAACATCATGTTTGCATCTGATATGGCCAAGCTCCACCCATCGCTTCGCCGTGCCTCCTGGACGGCCCACATTGCTCGTGTTGAAATTATACTTGGATCACTATTATCTTGGAATACTATCATTTTGGAGTACTATCACTGTTATGAAGTGGATATGAATGTGCTATGACATTCCAGGCCCAGTAAAGGTTTACCCCAGCTTTAAGAACAAGTGTTATTCTGCTCCAGGCAGACAACCCTTGCTCCCTCATGTTCGTCACGCTATAAATGAGTTACCTGCAAATAAAAGTCTTCACAGCTGAAGTAAGTCTGTTGTCGTGGTTTATACCCAAAGATATTACAATCACACTTCATTTTGTCATGCCATCAGAGGTGCTAAGGGCAAGGGCAGTGGAGCCGTCCACCTGCCCAACAGCCATAAAAGTCTGAAACCGGTAAGATCCTGCCGGAGTAACGGTGAACATGGCAAATAAACGCCAGGGTAACATATGAGCGCTGCCCATCGCTATCCGTAGCTGGCTGTCAGAAATTTTGAACATGTTCAAAGTTTGGAACGGCTAGCGCCATCTGTCAACATCTAGATACATCTGTAAACCAGCTGAAAAATGAATAACAACGGCCAATAAATGCACGGCTTCATTTTTCACATGGAATCGTTAAACAGCACAGTGAGACACAGCGTGAAAGAATGAAAGGGTGTTGTTTCATAACAGTAATACTAACATTGGATATGATAAATAACAACCATCAGTCTTGCGCACATATATTTATACCTGCTGTTGTTCTAGTGATTGTAGTCAGACACTGAATGGCGCATCTTTGTTGAGGAGAAACAGGAGACGGGGGTGGAGAACGAGAGCTATACTTGTTAAAATTTTCAGGCTAAGCCCTAAATTTTCCTCATGTTATGTACTGTAGCTTTAAAGAATATGATGTTGACTAAACAACAAAAGCAATGTATAAAGAAGTTGAAATGAGCTCAACACACATATAAATCATTGAAATAGATCCAAAAGCAATGTGTACAATAATTAAACTGACAGGGATATTTTATTGCACAGTAACTACTTTTGTACGTCACACTTGACGATACTCAATACTGCAGCAGCCAATACATCATAGGCCTATAATTAGCACAAAATTCACCAGCAAATTATCATCATCCGTCTATGCATTATCTGTACTGCAGAACTATGACCACACCGTGATGTTGGAAAAAATGACTGATTAAACATGACTGCATACTGGACTGCAACGATCCCCAAAAAGGCACTGTGCAACACATTTTCTCATCATCCTCATTGCAGTTTAGTTCCACTGGGGCTGTTCTTGTGGGTAGGTAAACATGCAGTCAATACAAACAGATTAAATTGAAACCATGATCACCTTAAAAGGCCAACAGACATATATGATAGCCTTTATTGCAATTTTTACAAAGCATCAGCTGCAGGATCTGCTTGAAATACAAAACATCGCCTCTAATCATATTGAGCAAACAGGTTGTTATCCATAATGGCATTCAGACCCTTTTGAAGTGATGCGGGAGGAACACTCCTCCTGTTGTGTTGATTTTCTTTGCCTCTGTAGCGTATCATCAGAGTAGGTGAAACTGACTATTAAAGCAGACATCAGATCTCTGGCATAAACAGTTAGTCACAACACAATTACTTCATCAGTTGCCATTGATCCTCCTACAAACACATATGTCAGTGAGCAGGGCAGGCCTGGCTTCCACCACAGATGAGTTAGTGAGGAGAAGGGGAAGAGGCGATTTGCTGCTTCGTAATATCTGGTCTGATCCTGACCCCAAATTGAAATAAAATAAAAAGCTGGTCAGTGTCTGAAATGGAAAGCCCATGAAACTATATAACAGTTGAATGAATTCAATTAAATTAATTTAGGTTTTTGGGGAACAGCAAGTCCATATTCTCATTTTTAAGAATTGTAGTGCTAACGGTTTGTTTTCATTCATTTTAGCATGATTACTCATTTCCCTATGGAATATTGGTATTGCTGGGTGATAGGCAAAAAGATATCTATATATATCTATATCTATATATAAACTCACTCAGAGAGAGAGAGAGAGCATTTTCACAAACTTTTTTTTGGTTTGAAAGGTCTGACCCGTCACCCACACTGTTAGGTCATATTAAATGTGTGCAAGGTCTAGGAAAGCATCCGGCGTGGGGCACTTGAGTGCATTCTAGTTGGTAACAAATATTGCTGGAAAAACTAATTGTCAGTGTCATCTATCACCTCTACAACTAAACATATGGGTTTTGTCATTAGAAGGTGAGAAATGTAAATGCAAAGCTTGGATGTCCAGATTCAGACCTGCACAGCGATAATGCAGCCTGCAGACCCAGCTGTCTGGCCCCTCTCCCCCGAACCCGGACCTCTGCTCTGGGAAACATTGATGACTCACACTCCTTGACATCAGCGAGGCATTTTCCACCAGTGTCTCGCCTGAATACAAACAGTATAAATGTCCTCCCATTTGTGTGGACTGTTCCAAAAATAAAAAAATGGTCCTTATGCAACTTCACCGCCTGCTGGAAGGGCCCCACCTTTGCTTTCAGTAAGAGCTCTCTGGGTGGCTTTGGCCTAGCATCTGTGGAGGTTCACATCATTCTAACAATAATGAAGGTGGCTTTGGCTAATCAGGCTCACTAATACTTAAACTCCCCAGCTACTGCGTACAAAAGCACAGCCTCACCATAGAGGCAGCCAGCAGCAGTCTTCCTTCCAAGGAGGCAACACAAACAACACAGCTCTGATAGAATCATGCAGCACTTCAACTGAGAATTAGGCCCGTACTACCTTAACACATGTCCCGGGAGGGTTCGTAGAATGAGTGAACCAAGCATTTGTCCTCATTTTTACATGGTTAAATATAGAAAATAATTATAGTAATGACGATAATGAGGACCTGATGACTTTTACAAGCCGTTCCAGTGCTGCTGCGGGTGAGAGCCAGTTCAAATAAATGGGCCGTTTGAAGGGTTCTGGGTAGGAAAGGCTCATGGGAAGCAGTTCAGAGCTCAGAGTACATGGCAATTTCTTCATTTGGACAATTTTTAGGAAGGTTGACCTACTGATTACAGCTTGCTCGTGGGCTCTGCCAGTGCCCATGCATTAGCATAATTACACAGCAGGCACAGTATAACTTCACCTCCGTTGTTTACTGAAAAAAGTTGCAGAAAAAACAACCAAGCAAGTTTGGAGTTTTAACTTTAAAGCCCAACATGCAGAGAAACATCCTAAACGTGAGCATGGCTGTTTCACGCTGACTGATTCAAAGCTTATTCAAGCAGTTACAAATCAACAGTCAGGACACAGCTGAATGAAGTGAACTGGAACTAACTGCAATCAGTCAATATCTTGTTTAAGCCTTGTGGTCATCTGATGATTTGTGGAACGACAACATCAATACAGCTATGTATTTGCACTACTACCTTGTGATAAATTCTTAATAAGGTAGTGCTGAAAATGGACATTTCTATCAATTGCCTCAACTCAGTTTAAGTGTTAAAGAAACACTAGCCTTACACTGTTTCTTCTCCATTCTCTAATTCTGAAAAAATGACACCACAATACAAAATATGAATAGATAGCAACTTCAGCTTGTCCTTTCAGGAGTATCATAGACGCATCAATGATAATTGTCTAGCACTGTATCAACTATCACAGAATCACTGTATCATAATACCATTGCGATTGTGAACAATGGACTAGAAAAGCACTGTTAACAAATGTGACTCCCACATCTGCTGCTAACAGACTGGGTGTATCATGTATGGTTACTAGACGACAGCATTATATTAAATGCCACAAATGAGATTACAAGTTCACACGGCTCAGTCTCCTTTTTGCCTCGCCAGCAAACAGAAAACAAAAATGTTGCTATCAGATTAGCAAAAAAAAAAAAAACTTTTGTTTTTAAATTTGCACAGTTGCAAATTTATCAAACATTCATATTATTTCCCTAAAAGATGAGATGGGAAAATGCCAATTCATCACGTGGGGCAAGTGTTTGAAAATTAAATGATTAATTGATTATAACAGTGTTAGACCTTTATTTCCATTAAATAACCACCTAACTTTCAGCTTAATTGTCTTAAAAAGATTGCAGATAAGATGATTTATTTTCATATTGTTTAACACTGGGATTACAATATGAGTTGTTATAAAATACTATCGATGTTGCCACCAAGTTTACACAAGTGGAACTGAAGGTGACTGATGGTTACAGCTGATTGGTCAGGACTCCATTTAACAGGCCACACGCTGGGTTTTAATATATGGCATGTGTAAATAAAGGCAATTTACCTACACATTGTGATGTTTTGCATTTGTTCAAATTGCAATAATGAACATACCATGTATCAATCTGCAAAATGTCATACTTGACTCTTCTAAAAAAAAAATTATCAAGATGTAGCAGAAAATGCTCTGCTGAGACATGGCTGACACGACTTGGTTCACTCTGCATAAAAGAGCTGTATCCCTTGTGTAAATATGACACCCACCACCTTCCTCTGCTCTCATTTGTGATTCACAAACTGCAGCACTGCGAGAAAATCCCCACACCCTCAAACATCAGCAGAAAAAGTCCGACAACTTCCTCAGCAGGATATGATGTGTCATGCTAACCACACTTCTACCTACGATGTTGAAAACACTACTTTTAAGGTTTGATTAGTCAGTGAAAATGGATGATATCATGATGGATTTTTTTTTTATTACAACACAGAAAGATCACAAATAAAGCCAAAAACATGAACCTCAGGCTATAGGATTGTAAAAAGGATGATGTAAAACAACTGCAACCTCTGAGTGTGACTGAGTCACAGGAAATACTTAGTAAAATGAGTAAATTCTTCTTTAAAAACGCCTGTTCTGTCAGTTCCTCCTCGCACTAACCTCTCATCACGTTCGTTTTATTTCTCAAACTACCAAGGAAACTTGACATGACACCCTCCTCAGTTTCTGTCCCACTCCTTAGCCCCAAGCACCTCCTGTCTTCTGCAAAGTGATCGAGGCTACAAACAACCCTGTCTTATTTCACATCTTGGGCTCCCTTGCCCTGGTCTTAAATGCCAAGTAACACCCTATAATTAGATGAGAAAGCCACACTGGGGATCTTCTGTCCAAAGTGTATCAAATTTTGTGAAGTAGAAAAGCTGCAGGGTACAAATATTGTGCAACACTGTCTCTCATATTCAGTCTAGTCATTTCAGGCCTGTTTAAATGTTAAAGCAGAATAAGCTTTGATGCTCCACAGTGATTTGGAGCTGTTTTGGCGAGTATTTCCTTTTTTCAGTCAAACCACAGGATTTCTTCGGTTGCTGATACTGACCTCTGACTTTGAATAGTTTGTATATCTACAGGGGTCAAAAATTTACAAAATGCTACACTGTGGATGGTTTCATGTTGTTTGAGCCAAGAACTGCTTAGTTTTGGCAGACAAGAGTGGTGGATTAAATTCAGACTGAATATCTATGCCAAATGAGGGAACACGCATGTGCGGTGGTAACCCTCCTGAGACGTGAGCTAATCCCTCCAAAGGGCATCATCCAAGATGTGAAATATGTCTCCTAGTATCTCTGCAGGGCCAGAATGAATGGATTTAACATATGGGAATATTTAATGAAATGGAAATTCACTACGACGTCCACCTGATTTCACACTATAGAAAGATCTCACAGAAAAAAGCTGAACAAATTGAGGCTGCTGTCTTTGTCCTTCAAAACATGAAAGCGCAATCTGAGATGAAGGAGAATCTTTTATTAAAAGGAAGGATCCAGTGAAGAATCATATGGTGAAAATTTGTAATAATGTGGTCAAAGTGCAAAAAAGCAGCTAACATTTCAGAAGCTGTAAATTGTGACCTACCATTTTGTTATTCTACACACAGCTGACATGGAACTGAACACCAACACTACCTCAAGTGAACTTAAATATAAAACAGAACACCTCAGCTTTTCTCACAGTCTTGCATATGTGTCTCTCTTCTGCACCAAACTAACTTTGACAAGAACTTGAAGGCAAGTGTCAATAAAGCACAACAATCTCTGTTCAGCTGCACAAGTAACATATACGTTTTTATACCAAAGTAGCGGCTGGTTTGTGGGAAATGTTGCAAAGGAAACAGAGGGGAATTTTCATCCTGCAGTAACTGGCAGCCAGCAGTGGCACCCTTCACCCTCATGGCAGTAAAACTCCTAATTGGCCTCTAGCAGTTGACCTTAAGACAGGGTGTTTGTTTGGATAGAACAATGTTTTGCTGAACTATGACAGGTAGGTAACAGCATGGAATCAAATAATACATTGTCATTGTGAGGTTGACACCAATTTAGTGTTTCACTGAAGGTGGCTGAACAAAGAAAGAGAGTCATTCAGTCCTATCATTAATGGGGAAATGTGGTATAAACAATTTTATTAATTCAAAAAACCTTTGTTCCTTCATGAGTTATCACGTTCACAAGGCTGTCAGAAAATCTGGCCTCTGCTCTTGGTCAAGGTTACCCAAATTCAAGATTTTTCATAGATACAACTATGGTACCAGTTTGAAAAGGCCACATTATTTCTTTCTCAAATTATTACGTTCACAAGGTTTTCAGAAATTGCGTCCTCTGCAACATTTTAGATACATTCTTTGGCTTTGACAATAATCATCATCATCATAACTTTTCAGACATGCTCCATTTTCTTTGACATTTCTCTGTACAATGCCTGTAATTGCCACTGGTGTTGCATTGTCATAGATAATCTCAGATTTTAACCCTGAGCCTAGGGACAGGCCTGTGGGCGGCATCAACACCCGTCCTGTGAATGTGATAACTCAAGAAGGAAATCATGTAGGCTTTTCATGTTGATACCATAACTGCATCTATTGAAAATTCTCACTGACCTTATACAACACAGTCTTCTACCTGTGTGTGACCTTGAAGTTAAGGTCACCTAAATTAAAGCCTGCTGAAAATTTTTTAACAAATGCAACTTTAACAACATATGTAACAAAGACAAGCTGAAACCAGAGCAAATTTGGTATTTTGGCTCAGAACACAACAGAAATAATGCATTTTTACGTAGATTCCGGTTTAACTCGCAGCCACCATTGATATCAAAAGATGCATAAGGGTGATTATAGAAAAAAAAAAAAAAACACTTTCCGCCACCTAAGGTGACTCTGCAATACAATTCAATTTTATTTGTATAGTGCCAATCATAATCGAAGATTATCTCTAGGTGCTTCACAATTCCAGGCCGAGACCTCAAGACCATACGGAGAGTAAACCCAACAGAACCACCGAGAACAAGACAAGGAAGACAGCGGGGAGGAAAAACTTCTTTTAACGAAGAGAAAAACCTGCAGGAGAACCAGCGGCTCAGGGTAGGCGGCCATCTGCCTCGACCGGTTGGGGTTGGGCTCTGCAGTAACCCATAATCCACAGACTGCGACTGTCCCTGATCGCATTTTTAATGCACAAACATTTCAACATGTTTTGTGTACTAATTCAGCCTGCAGTGGCTTTAAACCAAGGGCGTAGGTTTGGTCTCAACATTGGTAGGGACGATATAACAGCATAAGCTGCATGTGCACTTTTTGCTG
>JAQQAE010016487.1:0-11749 GCA_029823295.1 Pseudamia nigra
CTTGCTCTCTGTGGTTCTGTTGGGTTTACTCTCTGTATAGTCATGAGGTCTTGGCCTCGAATTGTGAAGCGCCTAGAGATAATCGGTGATTATGATTGGTGCTATACAAATAAAGACTGAATTGAATTTGTGTCACATCACATTTATTTTTATTTACGATGACAGTGAAAATAATGAAGCCTGTCTACTTCATGATATTATGTTCTGCTGTGTTTTGTATTATTGTTTTGACTGAGAGACCCCCTAGTGGCAGAAAATGTACACTATGTGTTTAACACATGACTTTGGCCTGGTTTCCTTAGTTTCTGATAAACCTCATTTTATTAACTGTAAGTATCAATGGATGTTTTTGGTTCCTATGTTTGTTTTTCTACATCGTGTGTATCAGTTTTGTTCAGTTTTTAGCTTTGTGGCAAAAAGAATCTATACATTAATTGGAAATGACAGTAATCGTTAGTTGCTGACAGCCCCTGGAGCTGAGAAATCACTATGCAAAAATTGTTCCAGGCCAGCCAATTCTGTTATGCTACATTAGTTTAAGATTAGACTTATATTGCATTCTTGGAAAAGACCAATGCCCACAAGCCCATGAGTGAGGTTGCTGTTTTGTTTTTAATTGTGCACTGTTTTAAAACTATCAGATCTACTCCTAGGGGATGATTACCGGTACATTTTTTTTCTTTTGAACTTTTGTTGTAAACATCATATTGTCCTGGCCTGTGTTTTTTTTCACCTTGTCCTAGATCAGAAATTACCAGGAGAGCTAGATTCACCCCTTCTCAAACTGACAAACCTCCTCCCAGTATGTATGTGGTAGGAGGATCAACCGTGTGTTTCATAAATATATGTACATACTGTATTTGTTATTCAAATCCAAAAGCCGTGGTGGAAGGGGTTTAGTCATGCTGCAAAAGCAGCAAGACAAAAAGTGATCCATGTAGTGAAACAGAGAGTAGAGGGGGATGTTAACCTAGTGGATACAGATAGAAACACAAAAAGTGGGTGCTTCTCTTTATGCCTATTAGTTAGGCATTAGCTGTAGCTAAGCACATTGCTGCTGGGGACTGTGTCATAATTGTACCATTTCAGTCTGCTGCCACCCACACCCAGTGCAAATATGGATACGATGTGTTTATAATTAGCATACCTGTTAAATGTATTTGTTAGTGTTGCCTAGAGAACCCAGCCTTTGTTTGCTGGCAGCTGTTTTTGTTCTGCTATCATGGGCTTTTTCTAGGAAATCATTTCTCAGAAGACATTGTAACGCATACATGTGAAACAAATGCAAGGATCACAGAAAGTCTTTTACATATAGCCGGGCCTGCTTGACTGATAAGGTGAGAGACTGCAGCATGTTGTCAGACCTGGATATCACAGAACTAAAGCTGCAGAACCGGAGCCTGTGAAGCCCTATAGTGACAATCTAGTGGGAACCAAAGCAATACTAGCCTAATTAGCTGACCTGATTACTATATAGGCTGAATAAAGTATGGAATATAATCATCCTCATAAGGCATAATAACAGACCATTATCTGCATGAAGAATGTTTTTGTACTTGCATTGCAATTACTGCCATTACTTCTAAACAAAATAAACTTGAAGGCACAAAGTGGTGCAGCCTCCAGTTTTTAACAGTGCCATCATTCAATCATCCCAGCACCGTAGCTATCTGTTATGGCTGAAGTAAACATTAAGGCCATCAGTCTGCAGCGTGCATGGAGGTGGTTGGCTCCATTTGTCCATGTCCAGTCAGCTGCGGAGAAACGGTGATGGAATCCTGACAGATTGTCTGTGTTTTGGAGCGTGTTGTTTTCCTTGCCCTTCCATTTCTCTCCTCCTAGCCATGTTTGCCATGCATCATCACTCTTTCTCTCTCCCTCTGTCTTCCTTGCCTCATTTCTCAGAGGGATGGGAACGATGGATGGACATCCGGCTACCTGCGAGGAGAAACTATGGAAACACAGCCCTTGTTATTACAGAACACTCTATGAAGCTCTGTAGCAGCACACAAACCACACGTCTTTCTTATTCTGACTCTATTGAATTCTCCTGCTCTCTTATTCTGTCTCTCTCTCCACACCCCCTCTCCCTACCTCCATCTTCATGTCATTGTGTGCCAGCCAAACTTGTCTAATCAGCAGATTCGACCAAAATAATTGGCGGTGGCCTTGCTGCTAGCGAGCATTGTGCTGTATACAGATAGGGAAAGGAGCACTTAATATTCAATGCAGCTTGTGACTCTCCTGTTCTCTGTGATATCTGACCTCTTTTGTCTCCCGCTCGGCTTGATGTTGATTTTGGAGGGCATTGTTAGCCAGAGCACTGTGATTGGAAGAAGTTGTCAGTGAGGGGGGCTGTGGTTGGTGGGTTAAAGGGAAGCTGATTTGCATAAAGGCTTAGCCCAGATTTGGAGCCACTCAGCGAGATCTGAGGAGAAGGGCCCGAGGGCCACGAGGTAATCATCCATGGCCTGTCACAGCACTGTCATCCCTCTGTGTATTTGTGTGTCTGTGTGTGTGAGGGAGACGGAGAGCATTGTGTCTGTGCCTCTTTGTGTTTGCTTGTATTCCTTTGCGTTTTCTGTGCATCATTGTCGAGCATCTCTATCTCACTCTCCTGATCTTTCTCTTTTTTTTTCATTTCCCAGGAAGACTCGTCCGTGCCAAGCGGATGGTAGAGGCAGCCAATCCTACTGAATATGAGTATATGGAAGGCAGCATTCCGATAGAGTGGGACGGTAAGTGTGCACTGCAGCATCACTGTTACATACTTTAACTATCACTTACATGAGTAAATGACAATGTTAACAAAAGAGCTTCTCAGCAGAGTACACAAAGTGCTGCACAAATAAAATGGAATAACAAATTCATTGCTCTATCTATTGGAGCCTAGGCTAATCCATTGATTTTCTTTTGCTTTTTTCATACTACAAGATGGGGGTTGGGAAAAGCATATTCATGACTTTATCAAAGATTCCTTCTGCTGGTGTTATACAACCGTACCATAAAATAGTGTTTCAAATTTCTTACAACTGGATACAAACTGTTCCCTCTGTCTCAGACTGGCTTTATCCACCTTAAACCCCTCATCCTGCTTCGCCCCATCCCTCATGCATTTTCATCAGGATGCAAATAAGAAAGGGATAAAAGAAGCCCAGAATCCCTGCGCTAGCTGGAGGAAGAGTTAGAAAATCTCTCCCTCTCTCTCTCTCTCTGGCTCCCTTTAACCTGCTCTGCTGTGCAGCCAGCTCAGCCAAAATAGAGCTCCTTAAAGAGAAATAAAAAGATGACAGACACACACAGTTCTACTCCGGAGAGAAGGACAGAGGTATTGATAGAGAATGACAGAGTGTGTACTTTCAAATTCAAAGATCAGAGTGGATCTACACTTTTCTCTTGTGAGACGCGATGCTCAGTGGCCCTGCTCTGCCTTCACTAAAGCAGTATTAATGTTTAGCATGTGTATAGCTTGGATGTTTTGCCATTCTGCTTCTTTTCCCAATAGTTTGCTGAGTGAAATGAAGCAAAATAAAATGTTAGATACAGTCCCCCAACTAGGTCGTTCACTCATTAGCTGTACCCATCTACTTACTCTAATGCCCTGAAACCGAGTGATGCTAGAGCTGCACCATTTAAATATGACTGCAGGTTTTGTTTGTGCAGCGTGTTTGTGTGGGTGTTCTCACTCTTTTTTTTTCCTCCCCTCTCCACCTCCTCCAGCTTGGATTCGAGGCAGACGGAAGGAGCCCCCCTCCATCGAGGTACATCTCCCTGAGCCTCCCTGCTGTGCTGATGGTTGGACTCTAGGGGACTGGTTACAAGGGAGGAATGAAGCAAAAGATGGAAGGAAAAGGCTTTGATTTGTTTTATCTTACAGTTTCAAACTGAATCCAGGAACTTTGGGGGACAGGTGTTAAAATAAACAGCAGCTGAAGTGCATTGATGGGGAGACTGAGAGCAAAGACATTCTCTGAACAAGGGGCTTACTGACACCATGTCCTAGTTTACTTTCTTTTTTCCACCAGAAGCCTGCATCTCAGCTTTTTGTGTTTTATTTCTGGCAGACTTGAAGATGGGAATGGCGAAGGAGTGCAGTTTTTCCCCTTGTGTACCTCTCACTGGGTTTATTGCTCTTTAAATGTGAGAATGCTGGAAATTATTTGGCCAGTGAAATGTGGGTCTATAGGAAATCCCTTGGAAGGCCAATGCCCAGGCAGCTCTCTCCACTCTTTCTATCTCTATGTCCTTTCTCTGTGCCAGTGGCCAATGCCATCCCCTGTCTGTATTGCCAGAACATTCTATTCCAATTTTCTGCCTTGCGTCTGCCCAATAGCTGCCATCGACAGCTGGACAGTGTTGATGTGGCCAAGGCTTCACTCCCAGCACATTACCCTACCCCTTGTCACGCTCCCTCTTTTCCCGGTCCAAGCCGACATAAATTGATTGGATTAAATCCTGTCATTAACAGGCTGGAAAAGCAGCTCAGTATGTTTGTCTCCCTCCCCAAAGCAGGGCTTTTTGGCCACAGCTCCCCCCTCTCTCTTCCAGTCCTTCAGTTCTGCCAACACACAACAGCATTATGCCCAGTCCTCCCTTCCTTTCTGGCCCTCTGTGCTGGGGAAAGGCTAACATCACTGGACACTAGCTGTGGCTCAAGTGGGTAACTATTCCACTGGTGGACTGTGTTCAGGTTATAATTGTTTCCATGAGTTGGAAAGGTTGTTTACATTGCAAATACCTCCTGTCATGTTCGTTTACTGACCCTGTCCAAGTGCAACATTTTCAACCAGGGTTTATAGGACCAGTAGAGGTTAAATGAACACTAGTTCTCTTCTAGTAAATGCCCTACTTCACTCACTGGATACACTCATTTATTCCTGGAAGCTGCCCAGTGAAGCTTCATCTGCTGCTTTTGAGTCACAAGTATTGAAAAGTAGCAGACATTTTATAATTTGTTCCAAGATAATACGAAGGTAGTTGATTAAAGATGGGGAAATTATAACTGGTTCACTTTTGTATAACATATATTCCAAGATGTTATCTTGTAGTCAGATGTAATCATCATCCTCAGATGAACCTTCCTTTTCAGCATTTACACCACCAGACTTTTGTAGATGATGCTTGAGGTATGAGTTTGAGTAACATGAACATTTTCTTTCTCTGAACTAATGAAAACGTTTCTCCTGAGTTCCAAATAAAAATGTCATTATTTTGACCATTTATCAGCAGAACATGACAAATGGTCAAAATAAAAAGATGCAGTGTTTTCAGACTCAAATAGTGCAAAGACAACATGTTGTCAAGGAAGAGTTGAGAAACCAGTGTTTGGTGAATAACCCTGATTTGCTGACTGTTCCTCATTAAATAAGATTTGGTTCGAGTGATTGCCTAATCACTACCTCAGTAAGTACACTCAAGGTGTGCTTGTGTTGGAATTCAACTGGAATGGGATGGCTGTCATACATTTCAGAAAAGTCTGCAGTAGTCTTCTCATTTTTCCCAGAGCTGTGTATATGTCCTATATTTACACACATGCAGCATGTGTACCTAATAAAGAAAATGAACACCTTGAGAGAAAGGGGCCACAACAAGCTGACAGTAAAATCTCAAACATTGGAGAATGAAGAGAAAATAATCACATTTTTATTGGTTTCAGACATCTGTTTTTATGGAAATGAGTAGTACATATGTTAAATAGCATAATCTTCAACCAAAGTATGATCTTAAATGTGTATGTCTATGTTGTAGGAACTGGAGAAGAATGAGTCCTACAGGGAGCAGATAAAGCTAAAGGCCAAGGAAGTGGAAAAAAGAGATCTCGCCCAACAAGTAAAGGAGTATAAGGAAGGTCTGGTGGCAACTCCAAGGACTGTGGCCACAGGCCATGCAGCCACAACCAGCTTTGGCAAACAGGAGTTCAGTGAGGAACCCACCAGCACAGCAAACACCTTTCAGCCAGGCTCCTGGATGCCAACTTCAAAAAAATAAACAGCCGCATCTTCATTCGTCAAGAGCACTGCGACATCCAACAGAAACCCGTGATAAACACTTTCTCCATAAAACTGAAATTTAAGACATGTTTCATTATAATGTAGTCTAATATTTGTTACATTCAATCAAATAACTTGACGATAATTACCTGAGGCATCTCTTCTGTAGAGTCAAATGATGTTTCATAAAGATATGGAGTGCAAAGCTGCTTTATTCAACTCTCAACTCCTTATAGCAAGTGTTTTTTTTTTTTTCGTGAGTCTATGACTTAAATTAAAATGTATTTTAGAATATTTCTTTTCAACGTGGATATGATTTGTGGGAAATCATGAGTCAAATGGATGAATATTGATTGAAAGTCAGTAGTGATGTTGTAGCTTCTTTTACTTCCTAGGATGGAGGTTCTTAAAAGGTTCTGCAGATCAGACGATTTCACAGAGCAGCATAAAGTTGGATCAGTCATGATTTCACTGCACAAGACCACAACTTCTTAAATATGCATTTAAGAAGTTGTGGTCTTATGTGATGTTACAATGCAGAACAAGCATGAATGAATAAAGATTCCTGAAAGCTATAATTGCAATATATGGCTATGAAGACACTGCCTACATCTTCGCTTGGATTATATGTTTTCTTTTTTAAGATTTAGTTTTGGGCTTTTTGTAGCCTTCATTGACAGTATAAAGGAACTGGGACCATGGGAGGAGAGTGTAGAGTGACACACAGTGAGGAGCTACAGTATGAGTTGGGATTTGAACCTGGGACAAAACCAGTAAGATATCAGTGTTACACATGAAAATATGCTCAAATTTTCCTTAAAAGTTTAAATATTTTAATAATATTTGAATCATTTAAAGTCAGCAAAAGGAAACTATTTTCTTAACCAACAATGAAAATTTTATTGATTAAAAAGTAATCATTTGGATTTTCTGCTAGTGACTTTACAAGAAGTTTCAGTAATTTCAAATTATATCAACTGAGCAAAACAGTGATGCTAACAATGGAATGCAATATGTTGCAACAGCTGCACAATACAGTGGAACCCCAGGTTACAAGTGCTTTGGCATGAGTTTTTCAGGTTACGATTAAGACATCGGGCAAAATTTTGTACCAGCTCACGTGCAAAAACTTGGGTTGCGAGTAAAATAGTTCACGAGAGCGAGAGGCGCATGCTCTACTCACCGACCGACTGGAAACGTAGACGTGAAACTCGCGCTGTATTGTGTTTCATATGTGTTCCTTTTTTCACCTGAAATGGTGCTTTGTTTTGTGTTTTTTCATCATGGGGCCTAAGAAGGATGCTAGTGGTGAGTGTCATATACGGCTTTAAGAGAGTAGGCTACGGTGTGTTGCAGCTTTACATCACAGATACTTTACGGCAGCGGGTCGCTTTATGGCTGTGAGAGTTAGAAGCCGCATCTTGTCATGTGTTATTCCCTGCCTGTTCATTCCCAGAGTGCGTGCATTAAACCAGTGTTTATAAAAGTAAACCACGGCTCAAGCAATAGCCTCTCCATGACGAGATGGAGGCTATTGCTCCTTTGGATCAAGGAGAAGGAAATCACTGGTGTTACAGTCACCGTTTGCTCCTTACATTTAGTACATGTACGTCAAGTCACGGTAACGTGTCATTATAAATAATCTTTCGAACTAATTTAATACATCTTTTTTCAGATAATTAACAAACTCCTTTCCAAATAATAATAACGAATAAACGTTCTTTTCCAGACACCTTACGTGCTCGTACGGGCGTGTATATATGGGACTTTTCTTGGGTCTTGGAATGGATTAATTGGTTTTACATGTATTCTTATCGGAAAACAGGTCCCGGCTCATGAGTTTTTTGTATCACAAACTTGTTCCCGGAACAGATTAATCTCGTAGCCCGGGGTTCCACTGTACATCAGTTGAAGTTTGTAAAAAAAACATCATACAGATGACCACTGTATTCTTGCTGTCCGAAGTCCCAGTGGGACGAGCCTCCTGTACATCTCAGCACTGTGCGGCTTGTGAGGCCGGTGTCCCTCCTCCAGTCCTAGGACGTGAGGAGTACAGCCCCATGCTGGCAGTCGGGCTGGGACAAGAAAGGGCACTGTGTCATTATTTGAAATAAGGAGGGCCATGGTGGTTGTTCCTCCTTTTGTCATGCCCTCATCCTTCCCTACAGTCTCAGTCTTTCTTGGTCCTCTTGGCTTTTGCTATGTTTTCCTGTCGTTTCTGTTTTTTCTTCTGTTCACGGTCACGTGCCTCAATCATCTTGGCCAGTTTCCAGGATAACAATGCACTGGCAATGAAGAGTGGTGTGAGAGCCAAGATGATTGTGGTCAGGAAACCATAGGGGTCTTTAGCGGCCCACTCCACCACATACTCTGCCCAGGCCTTAATGTCGATCATCCTGCTAGACAAAGATGAACACACCTGCAAGAGGAGTGAAGGCAGTTAACAAGTGTGATATATCACAATTTATCTGACTATCTTTAGGCTCTGAAGCTTTCACATCATCTTTACTACATTACTCTAGGCTTTGGAAAAAAGTGAAGAATATTTGTATTCAAGGCCATGCAAAATTGCCTAGATGTGGCTTTCTCAAACTCAGGGCGTCTTGGAACCTTTTTGAAATCTCACCCATTCGTTTATGTTTAGTTTTTACTTGTCCTTTAATTAACTATCTGATTTTCTTGATTATTTTGCTCATTTTGATAGTGTTAAATAAACTCCACACAATAAATCAAGATTAAAATATGCACAGTACATTCTTATAAATCTTACAAGGACATAATATTTTACATTTAAAGAGTAAAATACATTTAGAAAATGTATATTTGTACTTATTTATAAAAAATATGTTATGGCAGTTTAGTTTTTATGTTCCAGTCACAAGGAAACAGCAAATGTATCTTTTCAGTCCTGAATTCGAACCGTTTGGTAACCACTTGCCTAGAAAGTACTCAAAGTAAATTATTAAACATGCACTGTATAAAGTCCAGCAGCTTTTATAGCTAGCTAGGTGTTCAGTATTAAAGATTGACGTCGTTTGTAATATTGCAGGGTTGTTCCTCGTTCAAAAAATGAGAAAACAGTTGAGAAAGAATTACAGCTTCCAATGTTACGCTACGGAAAAGCAAATTATTGATCGTACATTCCACATTGTGTCATCGGGGTTATTACATGATAACGCCTGTTTGTTATAGACTCCATGACTCCTTTAGGAAGCAAATGCTATATTGTCATAATGTTTGAAAACCCAAAAATGTTACACTGACAGGTAATGCGTGATATCGCTTCGCCCATTTACGCTTTTAGAAACAAAAATTAGCTTGTAAACTGTAAGGCGCTGCAGATATAATCCCTTCATAACGCAAACGGTTCATAAACAAGCCACTTTATCTCTGATTTTGTTTTAGGGGGGTGATATTCACGTCACTCAGATGCTTTAGTGATACAAGTTTTTCTGATCTCGTGAGTGAAACTTCCTCACAGACTGATGAAGACCACCAAACAACATCATCGTAATCGCACAGCCAAGCTAATGTTAGCCGTGTGCTAACAGACACGTAACGAAAACCGGTCCGACTTCAGCTTCACGTAGACACACGGATGCTGAAGCTGACTACGTACTTATCCGGTGTTCGAGCAAAACACAGCTGAATATGTGGCTTGTGGACAAAAAAATACATCTTATCCGTTGGCAAACGCAAGCTAACCCGTCTGTGCAACCATCGGCCTAACTTCGAGAAAGACTCGGCTAAATAACAAACCACTATGTACGTAAATGATATATTAAACCGTGTTGGTGCTTTCATAGTGATAAGTGGGGGTAGTGACGCAAATACTGCCAGGTAAACTTACCAAAACTGCAGCGATTTAATTGAATTCTGCGATGATAAAAATCAACTCCTCCCTTCTCCAGGCAGGAAGTGGGGTCTTGTGGTCCAACCACACCGTGATCTCGCGATAGATAGTTTCTTTGAACGACGAGAATTGTAGTTCTTTAGCTTTCACATGCACGCTTGTGAGTCTGCTTCAGATGTGGATGAGTCAGTATGAATTAGCATTTTTACAAAAAAAAAATAAAACAAATACAAAAAAGATGTGTATCATTTGCAGTTATTAATTTGTAGAGTTTTGAAAATGATGAAAAATAAAATACTAAAAAGACAGTATAAAATTGAAATGTGAACACTAAGGATAATCGGTAAAAAATAAGCTACACATATATTTTTATTTGTCTAAAAGGATCTACATATAAATACATTTAAAGGGTGTTTGTCTGTTTAAAATAAAGAAATAAAAAAACATACACACACTGAGGTCATAGTAAAAAAAGCAAAAACAACAAAAAGTAGTCATTTAAGTAAACCTTCAAATTCTAACACTATAGGCTGTATATATTTGTATTTCATTTTACTCAAAATTTAAAAGTCAAGATCTTTTTATTGTCATTGTACAATGAAATACTGTGTGCAAATACCAATTAAAAACATAGAGCAAATATGTAAAGAGAATATAAAACTGTAATATAAATATAGAATAAAATCTACAATCCTACTGTGATTCTTTTTGTACAGGTGACTGTAAGAAGAAAGTGACAAGTTTCTCTCTGCAACCTTTCACTGAAAAGATGCATGTAGTCTACGAGGGGTATAAAGTGTTTAAAAAAAGAGTGAATGACAAGGCTATTTTGAATAAACCCTGACCAATTTTATAATATGAATATGTTTGGAATTAAGTGAAACAGGCTTTTGGGCTATTTTCTTGAGTCAGCCTATTAGAGTATGTTAATTTTTGTGTAAACACAGAACAGACCAGAAAAACTGAATTATAACACTCTCTTGTCAGTAAAGCTCCTGTGAAAAGTGTCTGTCAAGCATTTTCCTATATCTTTAAAAATGATCAACGTGAACAAAATCTTGAATTATTTAATGGTACTCCTTGCTGTTGTCAAAACAAATGTCTGAAATTGTTCTGCCTGAAGAAACAAGTCAATGAAAGTATTCACACACTATGAGAAGCAAGCTAAAAACTCCACTGGCCCTCTGAGATAGATGACTAACATAACAAAGGAGAACCTGCTGGCTCAGTGAACTTCCTGTGGGGAAGTATTGAAACCAAATCAGGTTAGGCCACATCTGCTCGGTCCATACGGCATGGATCACTTTCAGAGCGGTTCAAAGGCCAGCCTTTTAGACCTATCACAGAGGAAGGAGAGGGGCAGCTGAGAACACATGCAGAGGACAGACACACTGCAAACACACATTCTGGTTTACCACCATACTTTTGGCCAGGTTTTATAGACAATTTAGGAAAACATCCCCAGTTTGATGGGTTTTTTAATATGTGGTTATAATTACAGGTTTAGCACAGGCCTATGTCTGATCAGTTGGGGAGATCGAGGGGGTGGGCAATGCAGCCCCAACCGAAACCCGGATGATGATGAAGGCCCCCCTTTCATGACACAGATGTGCAACTAATGTTATCAACACACAGGCAGGGGGCCTGTAAAATGACTGTACCACAATTTATAGTTAACAAGCTCCACTAGTGTCGACCAGGCACTGGAGAATTTGAGGGGTTTGAAATTATAGACAACTTTGTAAAAGTAGGTTAGTTAAATTAAAACACATTAATACTTCAGTGCCATACACAATACAGGCAGGCAGGCAGGCAGAGAGAGACATAGCTACTGTAGATAGATAGATAGATAGATAGATAGATAGATAGATAGATAGATAGATAGATAGATAGATAGATAGATAGA
>JAQQAE010016488.1:0-11749 GCA_029823295.1 Pseudamia nigra
ATGAACAAATTAAGCAACTATACAAGAAAAAATATAAAAATAATCAAAATGGAGAAAATGAACAAAATGAACCCAATCAAGAAAATGGACAAAATGAAAAACAACAGGGGCAAGAATTAAATTCAAAGGGACAATAATGCGCCAAATGAACAAGATAAGCTTTAAACTAAAAAAAAATGTCATGAAAATGAACAAACATGAACAAAACCAGCAAAAAAAAGAACAAAATTGAACAAAGCTGATCAAAAAATTAGTAAGGGACAAAATTATTTCCATGAATGATAAATTAAGCAACTACAAAACAACAAATGAGCAAAATAAAAAACAAAATGAACAATGTAATGGAGAAAATGAACAAAATGTAACCTAATTAAGAAAATGGACAAAATAAGCAAAGACATGTAAAATAATCATCTAAAATTATTCCCATAAATGAATAAATCAAGCAACTACAAAACAAAAATGAGCAAATTAAGCAACAAAATGAGCAAAGTATGGAAAAAATAACTAAAAATAAACCAAAAGAATGAACAATGTTGTTATCTATGTAAAGCAAGATTTGGTAGTGACACAAAATTTACATATCACCCAAACTTTCAAACCTTGAATACGAGCTGATTCTGTAGGGGGGAGAAATGCCCCCCCCCCCCCGCACCTATGAAGAGAGAGGCAGCCTGTTGAAAAGCCCTCAAACTCCGATCATACCTGCTATGCTCTTCCTCTCTGCAGTGCGTTCATTTGTAATCGTACTGGCAGAGCAGAAAGAGAGTGATTAGGAGTAAAATTTGGCAAAAACAAAACGTGGTATGTACAATATCATCATACCGGCCCGCCTGGCATCAAATACATTTCACCAGCTGCATCAGCGGGACGCAGGTGGAAATGCAACTTCACTGCAGACGGGAGCCAAGGCAGACCTGGAAGCTGAGCATATGTGTGTTTGTGGGTCTGTGTGTGTTTGTATGACGGTGCACTAAGGGCACATAAGGGTTGCACTCTACCAGGCGAACGATATTAGCGACTTAATGCTGCCAGAGGATCGATCCGTCTGTCTGTATTATCTGTGAGACCCAGTATGAGTCATTACAGAGGAACCTGGAAACATGGGCATGCAACTTATATGAACATTGAGGGGGTGGGGGCATGATGAGTTGGGCATCTTTGGATCCTCCTGGAAGTTTTCAGTGCCAAGTAGTTCATTTTCTGCATTTCAGTGCATTGTTAATGTCACAATTTGTGGCTCTAGTGCACATGAAGGGAACAAAAAATGAATAAATGAAGCAAGAAAATGGGCAGAACTATCCACAAAAAAGAGAACTGAACAATGAGTGAACACTGTGAGCCCTCCCTGTTTTTGAAAGGGAAAAAAATTAACAAATTATAAAAGAAAATGAATAGGGGTGAGCAAAATATAAACAAAATAATGCCACAAAACAGTCAAAATAATCAAGAAAATTAGCGGAAATGAACAAAAATTTAACAAAGTCAGTAAAATAAGCAACGATATGAATAAATCTGCACCAAAATCTGAAGCACAATGAACTAAATGAGGCAAAATGGAAAAAAAAAACATCTGAAAAATCAAAGCAAATCAACAATAAATGAAAGAAATACTTAATGTATCAATTTGTGTCTTTCTTGCATCTGAAGGCAACAAAGAATGGACAAAATAATCAAAAAGATGAATGAAAATAAGCAACAAAATGGACAAAAAGGAGCAAAAAGTGAACAAAGTAATGCCCAAACAAAAAACAATCCAAACTGAGAAAGTAAGAAAAAATATACTTTAACCAAAAAGAAACTCATGACTAAAACAAAAAGAACAAAATAACCCACAAAATGGATAAATATTTAATAAAATTAGAGAAAATGAACAAAAATGGAACCAAATCGAGACAATAAGAAAGTGAGCAGCAGTATCAACAAGTTCAAACCCAAAGCAACAAAATGAAAAAAATGAACCAAATAATCCACAAAATGAACAAAAATGAACAAAATAATAAAAGAATCTACCAAATAATCCACAAAAAGAATAAAAACTCAAGAAAAATAATACAAAGATAACTAAATAATCAAGAAAATGAACAAGAAGTGAATCAAATAATGAAAAAAATAGACAAAGAATCCATAAAATGAACACAAATGAAACAAAATAATAACAAATAACCAAATAACTAAGGCGGTGAAAATAGTAATGGAAAATAGAAACAAACAAGCAAAAAATGAAACAAAAAAACTACAAAATTGCACAATTTCCATTGCTTATGCAATGCAAGATTTCATCTCCAGAGTTACATGTCATCTAAATTTAGAAATTGTTGACAAAAAATGTCTAGAAAACTATCAGCATGCTTTAAGGAATTTTCAATAGGCTGTAGCATCAAACACAACTTTTTAACCTAAGAGTCGACATAAAATCCTGCTGGTCTGCGGGTGAAAAGCATCGAATCCTACAGGTCCAACATGTGCAGCAGCTGTGTCCCGGAAGTCTCACATGGTTCGATTTTACGTCTTGTGGAGATTACAGGTCAGTGAGCGGGAGGATGTGCGAGAGGAGATGAAAATCTGTGATGTAACAGGGTCACGGTGTTTGCAGACGCTGCTCTGACCTCTGTTCTGCTTTGACGAACAGGCAACCATGTTTGTGAAAGCACCTCTCCGATGATGTGAAATGCTCAACAGGGAGCTGGAGTTCTTCTGGGTGTCAATTCTGAGACCCTGGGACTGTATGACTAACATGTAAAACAATTTAAATTCATATTTTTTAATAAAAAGTATGAACAATATGCTACATTTACCCTGCTTTACATACATTTTTGGTCATTGGTGGATTCTTTTTCATTCATTTTTTTGTAAATTGTCTTGATCAAATTGTTCGTGGAGGCTATTTTGTTCATTTAAAGCTTATTTTGTTCGATGTATTTTAATCTATTACCTCATTTGTTAAAACTTGTATGGCCCTGCTTTCCTTTGATCCATTACATTTTTATGCATTTCTTGTATTCTTTTATGCATTGTATAATATTGTCATTGCTGTGTTTTTGTTCTTATTGCCTATTTTTTCATTCTTGCTACCATGTTTTTATCCTGTTTTATAGAGTGTTGTGATAAAGTTTATTATAATTATTTTTTTTCTTGTCAGTGGGTCCAAGCTTCTTTCTTATACATCTTATTATCTTTTACTTTTAAACAGTAAAACACAGATAAGTGTAATAATATGTGAATGCATATAGTCTAAAAACTTAAACATTGTGGCTGTTTGACATCATTTCTGCACATCTTGTTGCTTGTTTTGTTCACTTCTCTGTTTCATTTACACATTTAAGGCAGAAAAGACAAATTTACACATTCATAATTCAGCAGTGTATATTATTATTATAATATACATTTCAAATTGTTACTGAGATTTTCTGTCTGAATGATCTTTGTACTAGGCCTCAGGAAGAATAGCAGCAGTTAAACACTGCAGCTCATGGTAACCCAAATAAACTGAACTGAACCAGATGACAGAAAATTAAGTATTTGATGGTCAAAATTTAAATGTACCTTCCAATATTGAGAAGAAACCTGTGCTGTGTTTAAAAATCATGACAATAATAAAGATAAAGAGCATACATTGATAAATTAGGATGTAATCTGTAAGTGTTTGAATGGTTTATGAGTCAAAATATTCCTACTAGTACAAGTTTGGATCACAAGCTCACACAAGATCATTTTCATCCTACCATATACATATAACTGCAGAAAATGTAAATGTAAGAAAAAACATTGAGGAAGGTGACATAAAAAGTAGCCAGTTGTACATTTCAGAGCAGATGTACTCTGAGGTCATCGATATCCATCTGTTGTGACCGATCACAACAACACAACAACAGCTATGGTTCAATCTGTTTGCAGATGATGATTAAAAAAAAAAGTCATGCATTCCGGACTTTGTACTCTGTGTGTATCCTATTAATTCCCATTGCCCGTTGCTCACTCATGGTTTGATTGATAATGATTGGCCTAAATTTGCTTGGTCCAGGTGTTTGCCGTTTATTATTTTTCCACCCACTTCAATTAATCACTAATTAGTGTTTCCACCTGCAACAGAAATCACACCACAACTGTGGCCAAAAACCTCATGCTGCCACTTGGAGGAAAAAGGATTGGAAATACATAAAGGGAAAGGATTTGGATGTTTAATACAATTACATATTTTGTAACAATAAAACAGACTGCGGCGTCATGTTTTTGGTGTCATGGTTATGTTCCTCAGTGTCAAGGATTCTGATATGAATGACAACAACAAATGAGTAACACCTCATTCATTGTTCAGCATGTCAGGGGATTATGTTGTAGTAAAGGTCAGTTTGTGGGAGGGGACGTGACATGATGTTTTCGTAAGGAAACACTTCCGTGTCATTTTACTGTGTTCAGTTTCACTGCATAATAAAGGTTTTCCCTCAACGTGTCACTGCAAGTCAATCTGTACATTCATCATTTTTCATTTTTGCTTCAATATAATTTATATATTAATAAAGTATAATAATTTTTAAACCAAATTTCTGTATTTCACTGCTTTTGTTGAATATATGTATGACCAGATTTAAACTGACACGATCATTTGATCATCTGGGCATATGATAAAGACACCTGTGCGAATGAAGACGAAACATGAATGTAAATCATTACTGAATGATCAATGTGTCACAAAGTTTACTATTTTTCACTTTTACTTGAATGTGGTTTATTTTATCCTCAGTTATAACCCTTATTTTTTCCAAATTGCTGCATTTTGTGGCTCAATATTTACATTTGACAAGACCATTACTCATATATTTAAAGTGAGGTGAACATGTGACCTGCATCTGGACTTGACTGAATAAATCAGATCAATATATCGTTTTTTAAGGCATTTTGACATCATTTTTAATCAAATATAATCCTGAATTTTGGGCATTTAATTGAAAACTCATAACTATTACTGTAAGTGACTCCATGTTGAACATTTTTATGGATTTCACTCTTTAAGTGTGACAGTTAACTTGATTTTTGATTTTATTCATGTTCACATGCACTAATAGTAAAGTTATACATGTTAAACCAAACCCTCAATTAGGAGTTGAACAGGGCACTCATAATGCAGTGCGTTCTTCACTAAAAATAACTAATAAAGTGGAAAAAGACAATATAAATATGCAAAGTAACATGCCACGTGATTGCTGATCAACACAAGTGACCAAGATACAGTAAGGATGAGAGAAATTCAAGATAATAAGATGTTAAAGAACTCATTTTGTTAATTTCAATTTAATGCTATAAATGCCAGCATAGACTGCTGTTCTCAAGTGCAATCTGTGACCAATATCAGTAATAGCTGTGGATAACTGTAGGTGCATTAGTTCCTATGTCTGAAAGGGCAATTGAAATGCTATAGTTCTCATAAAAGGTCAAGTCTCTTTTTATCAGACTGCAAAAGAGTGAGACTTTAGGTGATTTAATAATGTCTAAATGGGGCAAAAATAGGAGAAGTAAAGGCTGAAATCTACATTATGTCTTAACAGTAGCATTTAGAAAGCACTGCAGAAATCACCATCTCCAGTAAATGCAAACCCTGCTCAGAGCTGCATTGTTCACACGGCACAAGTGGCGTTTTCTGTGAAACGCTGCATGCACTACAAACACGCAACATCTTCCAAGACTCAAAGCAAATAGCACAAGTGGTGTTTGTCATATTTTGGCTTGTTTTTCTAAATGTGTGACAGCCCCCTGCACTGAAACCACACTCAGCGATTTGGTATAAAGCCACACACAGCAGTGGTTTGTGTCTAATGGACAAGTGTTGATAAGTCTGTAAAAAGAGCATCCAGCTGAACTTCTCGTAAAGGTTGTTTCCAAACTTAAACGGCATAAGTATTCGTCTGTCATCGTCTCACAGAAGTCTGCTCCAGATAAACGGTGGCATGGTGTTACCTAATGCGGCTGATTGTTTAAAACCAGCCATTTATGCAAATCACTTTAGTCTATAGTCTCTAAAAATATGTCCCCAGTTGTTATTTTCTTTTCATTAATAATTAGTTTATCGTTAAAACAGCAATTTAGCATTTGATTCTCACTATTCAAACTATTATGGCACCACCGTTTTTATGTTTTGATTCATCCAAAATGGATTTGCTATGATGTTAAATCACACTGAAATACAACAAAAAGGTTTTGCTGGGTGTTTAAAATTTATTTTGTGAAAAATTTGTTTGAGTTTGGGCACTTACTGGTTTCAGCTTCATTAAACCTGCAGATCTTTCAGGTTTACTTTATATATGTAAAAGTTTCATCTGTCAGTGTTTGACCATTTTTCTCATCACTGAATATCACCCACCTTCTCTACTCTGCATTAAGCCTTTGATATAATGTGCTAACTGATAATATATGATATGAACACTGAACATGAAAATCGGTAATCCAGGTTCTTGTTTTTTCTTTCTGTCTTTAACGAGAAGCCAGATTGAATCAGGATTAGAGTCCATAGAAACACATCTTTAAAATAGTGTAGCATCAAGCACCGCAAGATAATTATAACCAAAGGGAGGGAGGGGGATTAGTGTTGTGATCCCTCGCCTTGTTAAACAAAATGGTGATGTACTGTAAGGTTTGAACAGTTTATCCTAGCGGATTACCGGTTGATTCTCTGCACAAGTACTATGCAGCCTTTGTTCTCTGAGCCTTTAGGAGGAGAAGACATATCACACACCTGCTTATGTGCTCTATGAGTGTTAGATTAATATACAGGGGAGGCCAGGAATAACAGCACTGTGCAAAACATCTCTGAGGTTTCAAATATGCCTTTGTGAATGTTTTTGACCGCTGTTTTGTTCACCTCTGACCCAAACTCAAATGATAAATTAAGGGTGATATTTCATCATACACATAGTAGAATAAGATATATGAATGTTGTTAGGGGCTTTTTAGGATTATGTGCATGCCTATATTGTTTCATCTCAACTTGAGTGTCTGACTGATGATATGTCATTTGACTCATAAATAATTTCCAAGTTGCATCATTCAGTGGCTTTATGCTGCTTCTGCTTCAATCCAATCCAACCTCGTGGCCACGTGCAGCGTTTCAATAAATCACTCATTCTTGACACTTTTGCTGATGGTGTTTGATGAAAAATACAAACATCCATTATGAATCTTTTCTTCCCCCAAACATATGTTTCACTCAAACTCAACCGCTCAAAGTCACAACTATCATTTTTTTTTGTATTTTCCAACAAAAGTTTTTTTTTTGTCCTTCTCCGGCAATTAAGTTCATTCAAGTTGAGGATTGTTGCATGTGCAGATGGTTTGGAGAAGCATCAATCTCTGTCAGCAGAGTAATAATGCAGACATTCCATACTGGGACACTTCGTGAACAGAGGAGGCACATGAGAGGGGGAGTTCCCAAAATCAAATAAAGGCTTGTGTTCTGGCTGAAGTCTGAGAACCAGCACCCCGGTGAGGATGCAGTGGGAATGAAATTATACACAACCCGCTGGTTACACTGTCTGCATTTTTATACAACGCACTTACAGAAATGTTGTTTCGGTTTATCAAATAATGTCAAACGTAACATGTGATGAATTATTAATGTTTGCAATGTGACTCTCTGAAATGTTTTTCTGATTCTAATAGGGTCATAATACATTTTCACACTGAGATGCTGCAAAAGACTTAAGTACGATTAAAGCTTCAAACAGTGATGTTGCCATGGAGACAGCGTCATAACTGACTCTTGTATGTGTTCAGGCAATGAGTCAAAATCAAACCTGTAAAACTGAACAAACTTGTAGCCACTTTCTGTTTTAAAGCAAGATGTCTCTGCTCACGATGTTACTATGGCAACACCACAATACTGACTAGTACATGTGTTCATAACAGGTGTCCAGTGAAACTTGTAAAGCTTAGTACAGATTGCAAAAGTACCTCAGAGCTGTGACAACTTCATGTTTCATAACAGATTTAAAGTTCACCCAAAAACCCCTGAATATGGTGCATCAACACAGCAACACCATTTAAATTTCATACAGCATTTTATCCACCTTACATCACAAATGTCTGGACATGATTTGTACCATTAAAATCATGTCCATACTTGATTTAGCCATGATTTTTGCACTGGGTGGACCATGTTACCATGCTACAATGTGTCAAAACCATAGACTAGACAACATTCAACTTTCATACAGCAATTTAAAAACTTTTACACAAAGTGAGTCAGGTGTAAGAATCACAAAAGTCACACAAAATTCAAAATGGCGAAGCTCCTGTCGGCCATGCAACCAATGTACTTTTTTGCTCGTCTTAGTGTGGTATATGTGCTCCAAATTTGATCCACTTGCCTTCCATAGAGATGTTATGGATAGCCCCTCCTCCAAACCAGTAAACCACATCCATCCACACATTCATCAACTTATAAAAAGTCTTCAGGTTATGAATGGTAGGTTTCACAAATTAATCTAAAAATACAATTTTTCCAATAGCAGGTATAATTCCATTCCTTACACATATAAGCTTTTGCTGGTTCGGCCAAAATCCAAAACAAGATGTAAATATTTTTCAGGTTGTCAGATTTTGTAATGAGAGCTGTTTTGTCATAAAAAAAAAATCCTCCACTACATCTCTATTGATGTTACGTCTGTGAAATCTGTCTCTCCAAGTGATATTTCATGCTGAACAATATGAACATGGATTCCAATGCTATAAAATGTTGGCAGTGCTCCTGATTCAGCCGCTTGCGCCTCCGTTGACTTTGGGTCCTGGCTTGATGTTGACATCACATGTAGGATATTCTTGGGAACACATGGAAAGTATTGGTGCTGCAGGGAGACATGGGATGGAGAATGATAAGACTGGATGCCCTTCATCTTTCCCTCTGAATACAGACCTAAGTCAATTTTACTCTCAGCATGAGACTTTCTCCAGCCCAAGTTTTGAGTAAATCCAATCAGCTGTCTGCAGGATTGAGATGTAGTGTGTCACTGATGACAGAGTTCGCTGTACAGCTAAGATGCAGTCCAGTATTTTTAATAAGACACTGCACTATAAGCTCTTCCTTTGATCACTATCATTTGAAGGGAATTAAGACTTAACACACACCAGTAAATTATCAAGCAGTTACTTTGTTAGTTTGATTTCACATAATTTGCTTTCATTGGACAAACCTGACACACAATCCATTATAATTCCCTCCTCAGAATCCCATTACCATTCCAACAGAATGAAATAAATCTGCAAATTAGATTACACTCATTATGATTTAGATTCCAAACAGCATTCCTTCACGTTTGGCTGGAACAAAGTTATTTTTCTTGCAACAAAATCGGCAAAAAGTGTGTATATTTATGGCCCCTGGGTCATGTTTTCTGTGTGGCGAGTGGAGAAATCAGCTCTGAGTTTAGCATGGCATTGCTTGAGTGCTTTGGCATACCAGCATAGCATGAAATCCCTCAGTCTGCCAGGTGCGAGCTCCCAAATCATACCTCCCCCAAATGTGCATCAACAGTTTTGACAGGCAGACTGTACAGTGCTATTCTACACTGAACAGTACCACTGTTCCAAGAAGACAGTACACACATACATCACACATGCGTACAGCCCACCCACCCCACATGCTCTCCGCTACTTTTTTTTTTGGGCACTTTCCCATCTCCACCCCTCTGTCTTTCTTTCTCCTCTCTCATTTTTTGATTGGCTTCATTCCATGCTCATTAGCATGTCCCATTATCTTCTGGAATATTCAGGGGAATGTTTCCAGTTGCTGCCATTCCAATTATTGTAATATACAACATGGTTCATGACTTTCAAGTTTCTGGAAGTGCTTCAGGTTTTTGTCAAGGTCCTCAGTCACATGTGAAGCTTGTAGATTTTTCAAGGGCATCTGTTCCAAGCTGGCCCAGAAGTGAGACAACGCGGCAAAGAAGGGGGTGGGGGGGGGGTTTAGAGCAAGCTGGAATGATCCACCTAGAATTTGTTGAATCAAATCCTTGCACCTGGATGTAATTGTCCTGCTGCTGTGCTGGGAGTTGCTACTGCCACGAAGAGACCAAATTAGTGGCCCGAAAATGGCGACCTGTCAAGACACACAGCCTCACCTGGAATCATATTTTACTATGACAAAACGCCTTCCATGCATTGGCTGGTTAATGATGATTTTGTTTACAAGCTCGGATAAATACCCCACTCTGAACTGTTGAGATGATGTGGATGAAATCAAGCTGCACCACAGCAAACAATAGAGCAGTTTGTAATAGCTTAGTGCTAAATGAATCATTTACATCTGAAGTAAATCAAATGCAAATGGTTTTGTGGAGTATTTAAAATCTTTTCCTCTGTCATGATGTGTGTGCTGGGTACAGGGGAATATTATGAGCTTTTTAAAGAAATGATTTGTCTAGTTCAGATAAGTCAACATCTGGCACACTGTGTTATCAATATAGTATGCCATATGGGTCCATAATAAACAAGGGATTTAAAGAAAGACTTCATTATCTCAGAAATTACCACATAGAAATATTTATTTCCTCTGTAATCAGGGTATTAGTAAAACTAGATTTTAATTGCCTCTTGTGTAAGATTCAACTACGTTATTTCTTAAATCTCTAACTTAAACACGCCACGATGTAATATGTGCAAAATCACTTAAAGAGGACGTGTGGGGCGGCTTTGAGGGAACAGAATTACATCTTCCTAACTAAATAATGCAGTTTACAGAGATGGCAAGGATAAAGAATTACAACCATGGGGGGTCTGGACAATAACTAATAACACTGATGGATCTGGTGGAAGATAACATGAGGTGTGTGCATTCCTTTAAGAATATTAATAAAATACCCTCTATTTATATTCCTCCATAAATCCCAGCTGTATGCAAGTTTATAGGATTAATTTCCGGGTGTGACAAATTAGCAGTGTTACATTGCAAAAAAGATGATCATCGTTTTTTTGTAATTGTCCCTGTACATGATCATAAAATCATTTATTGTGTTTTACTGTGTTATCACCTTACTATTGCAGCTCTGGCTAAAGACTTTAATTTGCAATTAAAATATAAATTTAAAGCAGTGATTGTGTTCAGTTCAGTGGTACGAGGACTTTTTTGTTTCTAGGAGACTTTACGGGAGGGTTATTTTGGGTTGGACGTGGCATTTCAAGTGATGCAGTCAGAGAATGGTTAGGTATATAATGATCACTGGGTGAAGCTATATAAGAAACGTGGCAGCTGAGCAGCCTCTGAATGTTTTCACTGGGGCGCAAAAACACGTTTGAGCTGAGAAGGAAGTCCACAGTGAAGCCAGGAGTACTTGGCTGCTGGCAAAAGCACTTTGTTTAATGGTATAGACCTTTTCAATTTCAATTTGTTCTCACATTGGAGGCTGTCAAAGGACACTGAGTTCAGCTTTTACAAGTGAAAGAATCAATTAGACTTTTTAAGCTCAAGACCTAAAACATAAATTTGGCATCTCAGTAAAAATGTGACTTTTTACTAAAAATGAACCCAAATGATGATAGAACTTTATATAATTATAATTATCTAAAGATAATAGGACCCTACAGTGGTCCCTCGCTACATCGTGGTTCACCTTCCGCGGCGTCGCTGTTTCGCAGATTTTTTTAGTGCAATTTTCATGTATTTTTTTGTACAGCTTATGAATGCGCATTGTGTTCTGCGTCCTGATTGGCTAAAGGAGAACCCGCGCATTGTGTTCTGTGTCCTGATTGGCTAAGGCCA
>JAQQAE010016489.1:0-11749 GCA_029823295.1 Pseudamia nigra
GATTCACATGTCTGTGTTTATAATACAGACCTGTATCTATGGGACTAATCTCTTGTGTTTCAGTGAATATACTTAAGACTGTAATGGGAACCACGCCTGCTTGTTTGGCATATGCATTGTTTGAATGTTTGAAAATCCTTGAAAAATAATGACAGAACACCACACCACTATTTTGGATGGTAATAAAGGAGAGAATCAGTCACTCTGTCCGTCAGTGTTGACAGTATTTTCCATTATCTGACATATACTGTCAGTCTTTGATCAGCTGCCTATCAAGTTGTCTCTTAATGTATTCGTAATACAATCTCAGCTCTCCAAAATCCTGATATTCATCCAGCGAGCTGTCTCTTTGTACTCTGTGAGCTCATCAGTCTGTTTTCCACTTCTCTTAGAGATTCAGTTTTTGCTACATTCAACTTTTGTGCTGTCAAGCCATCCAGTATTTCCATTGGTTTATTAAATTCCTTGGATTTTTTTATGTCATTCTTGCCGTATTTAGCCAAACGGTGTCTGTAAGGGTTCATTCCCTGCTGTAGACATCAATGCATCTTGGCATAAATCCAGTTGCACATCTGTCCATCTGTCTCGACAGCCACTCAGCTAAGTGACAAACATTGAGCCGTCTGTTGTCCAAAGTGTCAATGCTTCATCACTCCAGGGTTGCTATTACAGGCCAGTTTCCTCAATTTCAGTCAAAAATTAATCACAAATTGCAGTAGCTACTAAAGTTTGGCTCCCATAGACAGGTTTTTCATTCTCTGTCTTTTTTTTGTTTCCCACTTTTGCATATGGTCCTATGGTGTTTTTATACAGCCGTAGGCACATTTGAAAAAGTGCCATTTACATGGATGCTGCTGGGAAAAATATCCTTTCTTTCACAAGACTTCTACATGCTGTATACTTGGAGGAAAGAGATATTTTACTGTCGAACCTTTGGGGGCCCATGGTAGGCTTAGACAAAATCCACACCTAGAGTGCATGGGTCTGCTGCCCAGAAATGCTGTTTTCTCTCCAAATCTTAGAGCCACCAGAAACACTTTTTGCGGAGTTTCTTAACACGTGCCTTGGTACTGGGACGGCCATAAGAGGCGGAGGATGAGGTGGAGGCTGGCATTGGTTTGGTCAGAGTTGGTGCAGGCACATCATATTCTCCTTCCAGCGCCTCCATAACCCCTTGGAAACGTCCCTCCTGCTGCCGGAAATCATGCTCCACACTGAGAAGGAGAGAAGGAGTGAGGCATTAAAATGGGAAAAGACAGGGGTGAAGGTGAATACAGTTTTAATATAAGGGTCACATACAGTCAAATATATTTATATACACTGTAGATAATCTTTCAAAAAAAGAGATTAGATTTTGAAGAAGAAAACCGAGTAGAACACATGGACGTGAGGACAAGAGGTGATCTACTGAGGAAAAAAAAAAAAAAAACAAACAAACAAAACTAAGGGACAGATAAGGAGTTTACTGGCACTAGAAGGTCCTTTATTATACGTCTGTGTTTTACAAGGACATTCAAAATCATGTTACATTCATATACCATTGCACCATCAGCATAAAACATACACACACAAATATGTATTTTCACATAGGCCTCAACTCAGCACTCGTTTCACGTCCATAGTATTCTTTTGCACTTCATGCACCACTAGATCACAGACTGGTGGGATGAGGAGAGTAGAAGAAGAATGAAAAAGAGAGCAGGAAAGTCGAGAAGAGGAAAGCATTTGCAAAATGGAGGAGCTAAAGGAAGGAGCAAGGGAAGAACTTTTTTCCTTCTCTGATGTGTTCAAAGCAGCCCCTCTTGGCTTTCTTTTTCTATGCTTCTCTCACCCCTCCCCCTCACACCCCCCCATCTCCCTCGCACTCCTTTTCTCACTTCTCTCTGAAGTGCCCATTGCTGCAGGTCTTAGTGTAGTAGATTTTTGAGTTCCCCTTTCCTTTATTCACTCTGGGTAGTTTTTTTTTCCATATGTGTCTGGGTGAGTATGTCTGTTGAGTGGGTTATTGGGGTGGAGCTGTGTGGAGCCTGGCATCTGGAGTTAATGAGCCACGTGATGAGGCAACGGGGGCAAAAACAACTACACGCCCTCCCTTCTCCTCCCCTTGCATCCTAACATTTCAACACACACTCCCATACACCCAAATACATATATGCTCCCTTGGCATTCAATGTGCACTTCTTCCACCACTGAGTGAGAGGAGGAAAAGAGAGTATTCAGGGACCTACACAGAAAGAAAGAACAGAGGAGAAAGGGAGGAAACTGTCTCCTCTGGAAGATGGATGGATGGATAAACGAAAGACAAGCTTTAATAAAGCTGGGCGGAGAGGTCACGGACAATAAAGGGGGGAGAAAGAGTGGAGAAGGGAAGCTAAAAGAGATGAGGATGAGTGCCACAGGAGACACAGATAGAGGAGAGCGGAAAGGTTTTGTCTCTCTGAGAAAGAGCAACGGATCAGCAAGAGGACGGGTGAAAAAAGGAGAATGTAAAAGCTCTGGGAAGGAGGATGGGCAGCATGAATAAATGATAAAGGAAAAGTACCTCAACTACACGTAACACATAGACAGATCTTGTTCACACATTCACACAGATAAATACAAACAGTATGTGATGATGACAAACAGTATGTGATGATGACAGTTGACTTGTCCCACACCCATCAAGTCTGTCTTGTCTCTTTTGACCCACTCAACCATTTACAATCCTCCATTACGACCTTTTTATGTATATTTTTCTTTTCCTTCTAATGTTTATGGTATCAGGTAGGGTTGCTCAATGAAAAGAATCACAATTAAAATCACAATATTATCCTGTACAATTATCACAATTGAAAGATCCATCTTAGGAGGACTTAGGGTGATATAATGGTCATTTGTTTGCATATTAATGATTATTTTGCTCATTTGTACTCCTTTTGATCATTTTGATGATTTTTTTGGTCATTTTTGTTCACTCTGTTGATATTTGGGGCTTACTTTACAAACATCTGCTTGTCATTCATTATTTTTTAATTTTTTTATCTAATTGAAAAGTGTGAAAGCAAATTAAGTTCTTTATGTGGTGATAGTTTGGATTTTGAACTCAAATCACACTTGCAATATTGGGCAAAGTAATTGCAGTGTGACTTTTTTCATCAAGTAGTGGAGCTCTGGTGTTATGTCACTGTGAAAGAAAACCCCACACTGCTGCTTTTAAATCTTTCCACAGGCTGTCGTCTTCATCATCTTTGTGATGGCCATGTCCATTATGTCTTTATTAGAGCCTGTTCAAGTTTTGCCGTTATGGTATGGAAATGAGTGAAAAATTAGTGTTTTGCATATGAGTAAGTGTCATGCAATTTTGTAATCCCTTACTGTGTGAGTTTCAGTAGTTTGAGCTTTAGGAGGAAAACGGGGGGTGGGGGAGGGCTGTCAAAAGTTCCTTTCCCAGTTGTCTCTCATCATACAGATTAATTAGTGTCAACAATGGAAAAACATCTTGAGGCAGCCAGCCCACATCAAAACCTTTTTTTTAAACCACAAATCAGTAGAATGGATGTTGTAGCCCCATGTGTAATTCATCTTGTGCGTCTATCTTTCATTTCTTTCTCTTCCGAGGATGTCTCTGAGGTTCTGATAACTTTGTTACTGTCCAATTAAATGACCATGTCACAATTTTATGCCGCGAGCACAGTGGCGTGCAGATGTGTAGTTCACCTTAAAAATATGCCAGTCAACACTTTGGACCTACCTTCTCCTTTTTTTTTTCTTTATATTGTACAACATATTAAAACTGTGAAACAACTCACATGGAACTCTATAGTAAACAAACAAGCTTTAAACAACTCAGAACATGTTTTATATTTCAGATTGTCCACAGTAGCCATATTTAGCTTTGAAAACAGTTTTGTACACTCATGGCATTCTCTCATCAGATTCACAATATAGTCACCTGGAACGGATTTCAACGGAACGGATTTGTGTGTCCAGAGTCAATAGCCCTATTAGTACTACTACAACTATTAACAGTGTCATGTCAAGAAACACTTACAGTAGAGACAAAAATAATCCAGGTTTATAGCTGTGGACTGAAAACTGTTCCAGGTGACTATCTTGTGAATCTGAATGCAAGAATTAGGAAAAAAAAGATGTGATCACATAAGTGTTAAACAACCAAGAACTTGATTTATATTGTAGATTGTCCTACGCCGTTCCATACATGTTATTTCACAGTTTGAATGCATTCTGCATTAATGTAGGCTGTTGAAAATTATAGAAAATAAAGAACTACCACAGAAGAAGAAGCTATGTCCAAATCATAGACTGTATATATTTAAGGACAACGTGACCATGATGTTACCCTTCGATTTGTGAAAGGCCGTTTTGAGGCTAGTTGTGTTGTGACTTCCTGGATGACATTTTTAAGCCAAAAACACGATGGAACCATATCTGGACAAATGGCAGCAGAGCTACCAGAGTATGTCAAGTGTGGTAATGCTTACCGCTAGCTTACTGACTTGGTAAAACTTCACCAAGCATTGCCAAACAAAGTCAAATTACAGTGTTCTTAGTGTGAGCACTTGCTCTCAACTATAGTGCAGTGTATGTCAGGAAAAACTATATCCTAACAAATAAATAGAAACTACAAAGGTCCATGCTGGTCCGACTCTGCCAGGGAGTCGAGTTGCCATCAATCAAATCCAGGCACAGTAGTGTTTTGTCCAATTATTTGCCCTAATATCTTAATAACAGAGCAAAAAGTCAAAGATGGACCACAGGACCACCTTATTAGAGGGTCCTAATAAAACATCTGAGACCATAATGATTTATGACAACAATGTACTCACATATTATTTTCAGAGAGAAGTCCAATGTAACTCTATGAGAGCCAGGGCTTCAAACAGTGTCCCAGTGGCCAACAGTGGTATTACAACTTTAACTTACTTATCCATCAACCTCAATGTGCATCAGGCCTCAAAATAATCGACACTGAATGTTAACAAGTGTTGTCAAAGTTCTTTGAAATAAATAGTACATGGGACCAAATAAGAGCCCTTACAAAGCTGCATTTTTCGATTGTAGGCAAGGTTTGGCTTTCCAACATGTTTATTGTTCTTGCCAACACATCCCCCCAGCCCCCACAGTGTTGCTGAACTTAGTTTGAAGTGTGTTTGTCATGTGTGTGGATTTGGTGTGATTGCAATAGTCTGTCCCTGTTGCTCACTGCAGCTTAGTGGTTTAAATGTCCTGCTGTGTTAATTACAATCAAAGGGCAGAGAAAGTGGGATGAGGAGAAAGGAAAGGTGGAGTGGAGCAGAAGGATGTTGATGAAATGACACGAGAAGGGAAAGTAATACAGGAAGGGTGAAGATGTGCTGCTTCTGGAACTGTTTCAGTGAATACATGAGAAGTGTAAAGATAAAACTTTTGTTTAAATGTGCCTTGGCTGACATCACTGTAAACTAGACGAATTAGCTTGAAGTATCCACAATGTTTTATTTAAAATTGTGTGCAGAGCAGAAAGAAGGTCTAGGGTCTCATTCTGGGTGGGAATGGACCATGATTGTTATTGGCAGTTGTAATGAGGCAAGGATGTGCAGAGGAAAACAATTTGATTTCCATAATGAAAAGATGAAAATAAGAGAAAGATAGGATAGAGGTGATTGGAGTATTAAACCAAAGCATCTGGCATCAGATTGTGAGGGTGCGGCTCTGTAAGTTGCAAGGGATCCATGAATGCAATTACTTATTTAGGTCACACACACACAAGGGACGAGTGGAACAGGGAACAGATCATTTAGGTGCTGAATTAATTTGCTTATTTGCACAGGATATTCTTTTATGTGTAAATAACATTCTTGAAGAGATTGTGTTCATTTCATTCTGATTCGTCTCTCATTATAGTACGTATGTAGGGATACAGTATCAGGGAGATGAACAATTATCGGAGCCGGAGAAAAGGGCAGAGACAGTGGGATATCAGAAAGAGAGGGTTTGAAAACTATATCACTTGTTATGTGGAACAAGTGACAATGCATGAAAAAGAAAATTAAAACAACATAGGATGAAACATTTTTGAAGCTACAAATGCATATTGGTTTTAGAAAAAGTTCAGGGCTATTTATTATGCTTCAGGAGTAATACGTTGCCAGATGTGCATTTTGTAATACAGGAAGCTCATTATCTTCATCAGGTTACCTGTAGATGATGCAGGCTGTCTTTTGGCAGGTGGGGCAGTTGTTAATGTCCTGACCAGTTCTGTATGAGCTGCGACTACAGAAACAACAAATGTAAAAAACATTATTACAGTCAAGTCAAGTTTGTTTGGACACACCTGTGCATCTTTCTAGACTTGCTATTCATTACACTATGGTGGCTTTCTTGATTGAAGTTTCTCTGTGGACTGCTGGTCTCACAAATGTTTTTGTTTCTTCTACCTACATTTACTGAATTCAACAACATCAGGTGTGTTCTCTGGAGGATGAGAAAAGGCACACAATAACTGCAAGGTTTAGCTGTTGTGATGTACAGCACTATCTAGGACATCGCCTGGATAGGCCTGGTGGAATACAAACTGCAGATTTAGCACATCAAGCAAGTGGAAACAATCATTTGAATTATGACTAGTGCATATCCAAATATTACATAAAACAAATATTGTCACTAGTGTTTACTTAAACTGATCTCATTGTTTTTTTATAATAATATGATAACACATGCAAACTCTGTTATTGAAGTTGACCAAGATAAAAGGCAGCACACCAGTGATGGAAGATGAATTTGGATAAAAGGAATTTGACAAGCTCATGCTGACTTCCATGTAATTAAAACCTTTCATTTTGCTAAGATATTTTGGCTGGTCCTCTTCTGAACTGTTTAGAGGAGGGAGTAGCTGATTCATGTTGATAAAATAGACATTTTAATTACATGGAGAGAGACCATGTGACTAGCATCAGTCTCCCCCCCCCTCCCAGTCTTTATCAAAGACATAACAGCAGCCAGAGCAGACAAGTATTTGCTGTAGGAGAGGAAAAGAAAACAAGAAGCTGAGCGCAGCAGCAACCTTTTAGCTCAGCCTACACGTTCATCACAGCGGCCCACTTAAGAGTGCTTCATTTCTGGCACAGCATCAGATATGCAGTCCCTCTTGCTGGTTCGCTCACTTGTTTCCCCTTGTTATATCTTCTATTTTTTGTTTTCTTCTTTCTTTTCACCATTTTTCCATTTTCTGCCTTTCACTTTGCATTTGGACCCTTTTTTCAATACACACCTAGCATAAGACACAAGTATCCTCAATACCAGCATATGCATGACAGTCTGAAAAATATGAATGCATAATCTTATACAGTCACACACAGGGCTAAACCGCATGTACAGTGAGTTAGGAGTGAATAAGGAGCCTTATTCTGCAGCTTACACATTAATTGCATTTCTTCAGGCTACGGTAATCTGATAGGAATTAGGCCAGCTACATCTGTTAAGCCTGAACAGAAAGAAGCAGAGATGGAGGATCATAGGAGTAAAACATGCAATGATACTTTAGATGTGCTAGAATCTTATTTTTAAGGAGATCAGAGGGAAGACAATGTCTAAAGATGTTTGAGAGAGTAAAGCTGGTGGTCAAGAGAGTCAGCAAAAGGGGCTGGTGGAAGGATGAAATACGGCATGAGAAGTATTGACAGTTAAGGTGAAATGGTGATGAGGAAGCATGCTTAGGAACAAGAGACAAAGTGGGGTGTAAGCAGGTGATGGACATGTTGTCAGGGCAAAGAGAATGGGGAGGACTGATCGTTGGAGACATGATTCAAATGTGGAGGTGTAGAAAGACAATCAGACAAGGGGGAAAGGGTCATCAACAGCAGAAAGAATAGAGCTGGTGTGGAGGTGGAAAGGAGGTGGAAAGGACATGAATAACTAGGGGCAGGTTGAAGAGTTGCACAGAAATGGGAAGGTGTCGATTGAGTATGCAAAGTCAACTGTGATGTGTGAGCAGGAGAGATCAAAGATGAGGGCAGAGGGGAAGGAATTTAGAACAAAAGGAAAGAGGAGGAGGAAGAAAAAATGTGAGTTTGCTTCTGAGGGCAATATGATATCTCTAAGGGGTACTGCTACTCTGGGGGGTACTTACACTCATGAGGTATAGAAGCTAAAAGAGCTGAAGAGATGCAAGAAGCTGCAAGCATTGACTGAAGGTGAGCAGGAATCTTATAGCCCTGTACGACACACACACACATACACACTCTACAGCAATTCTCCACAGACCTGACATTTAAAATCTATTACACAGACTTGAAAGCCTGTTGGTATATATTGCTGTAAAAACTCAAATACACTCTTCTCAATCTAGTGCTCTCCCTTGACACCCTCTCTCCTCGCCCTATCACTCCTGCTCACTCTGTCACCCTCTTACTTAAACACTCACAGTTGGAGTGAATAACTCTATGTGCTTCTCCATCATCTCTTTCCTTCCGCTGGAATTCTCTGTATCTGTACTCCTATCCGGATCTCTTTTGTCTTTCTATCTTTATACCAACACCAACCTCTTAAACCCTGGTGCCCCCAGATATGGGGGCTATTGCTCTGCAACAAAAATGATGAAAGAAAAAGCATAAAATGCTGCACTAATCATGTACATATATAATCACACTGCACATCAAATTAAACTGGAGAGACTCTGCTACAAGCACAAATACAGCATCAACATATCAAGTATTAAAACCTAAAAAAAAAGTGGCCTAAAAAAGAGGCTGGAGCTTAAGAGGTTTATGTTTACTCTCCAAATATAGCCTCTATTTTTTCTTACACCCATCAGGTCTCTCTTTTATTTCATCCCTCCCTCCCTTCCCTCTCTCACCCTTCGCTGAGAGCCTTGCTCTTCTCCAGGTCTTGAATGACATTGAGAAGCACCTTAATCTTCTCCTGGTTGGACAGTAGATTCTCCTCCACACTCAGCAACTGCCTCTCCAATCCACGCGGTGGATTTCCTACATGTCCACCCAAAAGTCCCGCCGGAGCCCCATTACATTGTGCTTTCATGTGAGTCTTACAAGGCAGACTTTGGTCATCAAATGATTTGCTCTTCTGTTTGGTGTAGTCCTTGAGTTTGATGCATTCCGAGGAGGTTTGTTTCGATGTGTTTGTGGTTTCTGGGGTGTTTTTGGTTTGCTCTACAGGTGTGGCCGATTTGGATGGACTATGTTTAGGAGTGTTTTTTGGCGGTAGAGGTGGGGTGCTGCTGGATTTTGAATCACTGAGAATGGAAGAGGCTGGCGCTTTAGAATTGTTTGATGTGTGTTGGTGTGCTTCAGTGTGATTTAGTTTAGACAGATCATGCTTTTGTTTGCCCACTGAATGTGGTTCTATTGATGCTGTGTGTACAGTTGTTGTATTCTCTATGTTGTTGTGTGTGTGTGTTTCTATTGTTTGTGTGGCTGAGTCCTTGTAATGAGTAAATTCAGCAGAATGTGGCCTTGGCTTCTGCCTTAAATCTTTTGTTTTGCTCTGTATGTGTGCTGAGTAGTTTGAATGTGAACTGTGTGTTTTTGGTATCGTGTGAGATAGCTGTGGTATTTGACTCATCTTAACTGATGCGCATGTGGATGTATTTGTTGCATCTGCATTTTTGCTGTAAGGCTGAGAGTCCAAAGGGGATGAGTCTTTTCTCGACTGCTGGGGAGGTGCAGACTGTTTTCGGATAGGATTAGGTAAAGTCTGGCTGGCTGTTATTTGAGTTGCAGCCCGTTTGCGACATGCTCCTGTGCACTGTGTAATCTGCGATCGTCTCCTTCCACAAGTCGCACAAAGGCGAGATGGAGATGTTGTCATGACTCGACAGGGCCGTGGTGGGGTGGCATGTACCGTCGTACAAACACTTCCTGTCTTCAAGACTGAGCGATGACCTTCCCCACGTAGAGACTGCACCCTCCTCCTCTCTCGGCTTGGTTCTTTACCTTCTGTTGTCTCACTGCAAACACCTCCCACTGCATCAGAGGTAACCACGCTGCCATTTGTATACCGAGCAATCCTTTTACCTCTTGTATCCTTGGGATTTGTCCGTATACTTTTGATTTGGCAGTAAACTCCACTGCCTGATCCTTGTGACCCCATGTCGTCCTGTGTCAGACTGTTGATCTCATTCTGAGATGTCTCCTTGGACACTGGCAGACTGATGCTGTCACTTCTGATGGCACTCCCTGTCTCCGTTGCTGTTATTTTGTCTGTTGCCATGGTGATTAGCTGTTGTGTATTTGTTGGTTGGCTGCTGTGTCGTTTGATGGAGGGGAGCATTCTCAGCCCAGGAGATGTCTGCACTCCGACACTGCACAGTGGACCCCATCGCCCCCCTGCCAGAGGAACTCCCAGTGCAGGTACCGGATTGGTTGGGTCAGCCACCCTCCTGCCCATAGTCCTTAAAAGGACTGCTCAGCCCCCTGAGGAGCTGAATGGGAGGGTGGCATATGGTGACATGAGCCAAATTCTGCAGGATTATATCCAAGAGAAAGTAGGAATGTGTCCAACTTCCTTTATTCAAATGACTATGTAAAATTTGAAGCGTTGTGACAGTTTGTAAGTGGAAACTGGAGACAGAAATTCAATATTCAATAAGGATATACACTCTCAATGTCCTTTCAGGAATGACCTCTTTACTAGCCCAGGTACTTCCAGTTTGACATTACTGTCAAGGCTCTTCTCAGTTTCTGAGTAATGGCCCACAGATGATAAGCTGGATGGACTTGCTGTACATTCCGGGTTTGCTCTAAAGAAAAAGAAAAAGAAAAAGGCAATAAATGAGAGAAAAAGGACAGAGAAAAAGAGGGAGACAGAGAATAAATGGCAAGTAGACACAGACATTAGGCATATGAAGCACCATATTAAAGCTTCAACCTTGACTGAATGCACAACCTGACCAGATCGATAAAACTCTATCAACCTCCTATTAGATCAGCAGGTGGGTGGGAGTTACAAAGGCAATACTCTAAATCTCATCAAGCTGTTTCTCTGGAAGAAGTGGAAAAGTCTTGAGATACCCTAAGGGTAATTCTGTATGTCTTTATGAAGAGACATACAGAATTATCCTGTGAACACACCCCAGGACCATTGTCAATACATTTACAGTAGCTAAAGATGTTCCAGTCTTGTGCTGTATCATAACACATGGGAGTCTTAATCATGATGATAGGTTTCCTTCCACAGCAGCATGTAAACTGGTAATGTATGCATTAACATCTCACATGAAAGCAGATAGACATAATGTAATGATCTGCAACACTGCTGCCGCTCATTTCCAAGTTTGTCCATGACATAAGCAGGTATGTTTGCCCAATGTATGATTTTAATATAAACATTACCTTCTAATTGTTATAACTAAATACTCAAAGACCATCCAGCATCACTTTATTACCTATAATATATATATGTACGTATATAGTGGATATAAAAAGTCTACACACCCCTGTTCAAATGCCAGGTTATTGTGATGTAAAAAACTGACACCAAGATAAATGATTTCACAACTTTTTTTACCTTTAATATGATCTATATCCTGTACAACACAATTGTAAAACAAACTGAAATCTTTCAGGCAGGTGAAGTGAAAATAAACAACTAGATTGAGGTTTTGGAATGGCCCAGCCACATCTGGGGGGTGAAGAGGGCTGTGCACAGGAGATGCCCTCACAATCTGTCAGATTTGCAACAGTTTTGCAAAGAAGAGTGAGCAAATATTGCCACATCAAGATGTGCCACGCTGATAGACTCCTACCCAAAAAGA